>JAOBAY020065501.1:0-12354 GCA_025331085.2 Zoanthus sociatus
ACTATTAACCGTCACTTCTGAAGATGTATGTAGTCGCATACGAAACGTCAAGTAAAAGTTAATTTCAACTGACTATGAGTATATTTTTAATGTTTGTCACCGCTGTTTGCGTTCTATTTGTTATACAATTTAGTATTTCAACATTTGGAAAAAAATAGATATTAATAATTATACTGTCTAATATTATTGTCCATTACATGAATGAGTTGGCTCTAAGAGCCCTTTGATTAAATACTTAACAGTTATTGGCTGAGACCGAGGGAAACAGTATGTTTTGTGGTCCCGAGACCACCATTGTTTCCCGAGGCAGAGCCGACGGAATTATGGCCGTCGAGGGATCACAAAACATACTGCTTTCCCAAGTTCAATAAGCGTTTTGTTATATACCAACTATAAAAAAAGAGAACAAAAAGTAACGTTTAAAGAAATTTCTCATTATCCAAACTTGTGTTTTGTGAACCTTTGAAATCACACTGAATTACAATTAACTTCCTGTTTTGTTATTTACCGGTTCATAACATAATGTTGCCCGCTGAGCGCGTGGTTGCCGGGAAACAGCAAAACTTGTTCACGTGCGCGTGATGTATTCTCGTCCAATAGGAGAACGAAAAAAATGGACTTTGATCGTTGGTATATAACAAAATATTTTATTTCTGCTGGACTCAACAGCAAAAACAAAACGATATTAAATTTCTGCCACAGTTCCTGCACCTGAAATTGCGTCTATATAAAATACAAAAAGTTCAACGAGTCTGACATTCTGCAGGTTTTGGTTTGTTCATAAAACTGGTGAAAAATTTTCACAAAATTCCAGGAGTTTTCCAGGAAGTGCAGAGTAACGAGCACAATGTAACTGATCCAAATAAAAGTCTTTTTATGCAATGAAGTTTCTTTCTGGTATCGGGTAATAAACTAAATCATTTACGAGCCAAGTGTCCCATGGCGCTTATCTCCGGTTTCTGCAGTGTTAAGCTATGAGAGTCTTCAGAGGATGTTAGCATCGACAACGAATACGAGTTCTAGAACGAGATGCATGAGCGATTTTGCGTACTGCGCCTTCGTTCTGCGCATCTCCACGTTTTCAAGTCGTCCTGTCAAGTAACACTACGACGAGTTCTCACCAAAAACTCGAAGTAGCTAGAACGAGTGGGAAGAGCTGGTTTTCGAAGGTAAATTGTTTAATGGTTTCTTTCCGTTTCTAGCCTCTCTTTATCATCTTGAACATTCCTTATATTATGTTTTACGTAAAATACTGCTTTTGAAGTTTTAAACAAAGTTTCTGCTTTTCTATAAACTCGAACTCGGTGTTATCGCTAACATAGAAACCTGGGAAAACGATTTCGAGTACGAGTACAGCTTGAAGTCGTTCTCGTACTCGTTGTCGATACTAACATCCTCTTTTGACTCCGCCTGGACAGGACACTAATTCATAGCAGGTTAACTCCCAGCAGATGCTGGTACTCATTTACCAACCCCGGAAGGATGGAAGGCCGAGTTAGCTTAGACAGAAAAGAAGGTAGCACAAATATTTGAATCTCGGCAAAGCCCTTGTGGCTAGAAGATACAGATCTTACCAACTGCGCTAACCACGCCCGCCCAATCGGTATCGATATCGGTAAACTGAAAACGAATTTAATGCTGATTTTTTCTGAATATTGAGTTGGGCGAATTAGTGTATTTAATCGGCCATTTCCGAGTTTTCTTTTGCCTCTGTTTCAAAACCAGTCTAAGTTCGAAACCTTTCATATAAAAATGAGTTCTGCATTCAGTTTTATTTTCATGCAAATCAAAATCATTTTCATAAGAATGGCTTCACACTTAGACTCGCTTTGAAACAGAGGCACAAGGGAACTCGGAAATGGCCTATTGCACTTTTATGAAATTCATTCTGAAATGAATCAATCATCATCATTAATAATCATCACCATCATCAATTATCATCACCACCATAATCACTATCATCATCATCATTAATAATCATCACCATCATCATCATCATCATCATCATCATCATCATTATCCATCATCATTATCATCATCATCATCACCACCACCACCATCATCACTATCATCATCATCATTAATAATCATCACCATCATCATCATCATCACCATCACCATCATGATCATCACCACCACCATCATCATCACTATCATCATCATCATTATCCATCATCATTATCATCATCATCATCATCACCACCACCACCATCATCACTATCATCATTATCATCATCATCATTAATAATCATCACCATCATCATCATCATCATCATCATCATCACATTCTTGTTCATCTCGTAATCATACCAACGGAACGGTAAATAAGAACAAACAAGTATAAGCGACTCTGTTAGTGTTTTATTTCCACATTCTGAGCATCAATTATCTCACAACACACTATCTGGCGCTATTGTACAATAGAGTTAGTATCGATTTGAATGGCCCCTGTATAGATTTGCTTTCTCTTTCCCAATTGGGAACTTAAATGTTCAAATAAGGAAAAGCCAAACACGCCATCACATCCAGAACCGTAATGTTGCCCTAATATGAAGTTTCAAAACCAGTCTACTGACATCTATGGTTAAACGTATATATTCTTCCCCCAGGGTGGCTAAAATATTAATCTGGTGATTGTCTACTTCTGTTCTGAATATTTGTAGAAGCCTTCTCCTGTCTTACGGCCCAGCTTGTTCCTGGCAACCAGATCATTTATGAGTTCCGAAGGCTTGAACAGATCCACATCTGGATATTTTTCATGCCAACCTTGTAAAGAGCAACAGAGTTACTTTAATCTCAATAGTTTTAGTTCAATAACACTAAACAAGCTTATTTAACTAACATAAATTCATAATGTCTTGTACTGCAAAGATCACTTACCATCAATAATGAACTTTGTAGTGTCTAGACCGACGTAATCTGCAAGTTCGAATGGCCCCATGGGATATCCTAAACGAATTAAAAAAGCAAATTGAATTTAACTTTTTTTTTATTATTTTTATAACAGTCTGCTAAAATGATTTAACGTGAAGGAGACCCGAGCTGCTATTCAGATGGTCTTCAAAAGCCTTCTAGTTCTTATTTGTAGCCCATGCACAGGATTTTCAATCAAGTTCAACATCGTAAAAACGACAAACTGGCGAAAGGGAAACATTTCAAGATTGTTTACAGTACAAATCTAAAAAGCCCCCCGTTTACTAATGCGCCCTCTTCTCTACAACTCGAAGTTTCAAAGAAGCTTCTCCCCCATTTCTAACTCAAGATAAAAAAGATGGGGCCTCGGCTACAGTAAAAGAGATAGTATATCAAAACATGTTTTTTTTTATTCTCTTTATTTCTCAATTAAATTTAAAAGCTAAATATAATGCTACCCTAGTGGCCCATAGAACAGATGCTTATCTCACGTTTCTGTAGTGTTAAGCGGATGAGAGCCTTTGACGCCCCTTGGACTAAACGCTAATCCATCGCAGATTACCTCACAGCATCGGCGTTTCTTGTTTAACGACCTAGGAAGGATGGAGAGCGACCACGCTGCACTATTCACACTCTAAGACGTCTAATGTTTTTAGAGCCTTATAGGTGTCCATAACAAGTTCTCTCTTTAGCATACGTGACATTCGCTCTTATTGCGGGCAACCAATGGGAGCTCGCAACACTAATCTGTTGAACGCATGCGCTGTATGTATATATAAAGAGAGACTTTTTTTCGTCTTCCAACTGGTATGAATGGAATGCTCTGACAAACTCGTTTGACCACTTGATAAGAGCTTGTTTGACAGGTCGTGATTCCTGATTTTGACACGGTAACTCTGCAATTGCTCATCATCTCATGATTGTGCACACGGGGAGTTTTAAAACAATATTTTTTTTAAAATATGAACCAGTGAGCAGCGCACGGACTTGAGATTTTGTATGTTATTTCATTTTATTTTCCGGACGCGTTTCGGTTGTATACAGCAACCTTCTTCAAGAGATTTACAAAATTACAATACAACGATATATATTCAGTAGCACATGGGCAAAACAGGAAATGACGAAACTACTAATTACTCTTTGTGAAAAGATCTTTGGTGTTAAATTAAAGTAGATCTTTATGCTATCATATCACTGTTAAAATCAATTATTTGGAGGGCTTGCGCTTAGCAATAAAAAAATATTGTTTTAAAAACTAATGATTTTCAACAAAGAGTTGGTATGACTTCCTCAAATAATAATACTTCCTCAGTTTCCCGCCCGCACTTATTAAGCTCTGCTTACCCCTAGTAAATAACTTTTGTAGCTGCTTCAAATATTTAACTGCGTAGGCTTTAATGCCAGAAAATATTTGAATTTTTACGGTTTGAAGTTTCAATTAAAAAATAAAACATGTTCTCCGTGCCTTCATAGCCTGGTGAAAACGGAGGCGAGTGTTTGGGAGAATTCGAGGGCAGATCAGCGAAACACAACTCACAAGACGCAATCAAGGAGTTTTCACCTACTCGAGATTTCTACAAACATTGCTTGGTTTTTAGTAGGTTATAAAGGCCACGGAGAACATGTTTTATTTCTTTTATAAAATTATCATTTTCCGTCTTAACAAAGAAAAAACGAAGCACGTGTGTATTTCTTTCATAAAACTATGAAGTCACAGAACTTTGAGACAGCCAACAATATTGCTAAAGTCGTGCTTCGTAGCGCCATGAAAACATATTTTGTAGGCAAACTAAAACGCACGTACTATCTCAAGTATTGAATGAATGATTGTTAAAGAAGCCGTAACAACTCAATATGGAGCCTTCTCTACTCACCCCTCCCCCCCCTTCCCTAATAAGATCTCTTCTTATAGGCCCCAACCTTCTCTCTAAAAAGAAGTATAGACTGCAACCCTTTGATTAAACACCCCGTCTGGAAGATTTGCAAATAAATAAAATTCAAGGGAGTTTTTTTTTGAGTGTTAATGGTAGATCAAAGTATTTACAAAGATCAAGATGAATCTAGTGTAATTTATTCCAAATCTAAACAACTTGATGAAATAAATATTTCCTTTTGTTTGTGTTGAAGATTAGAATTGGTGCTTATCATTCTGAAGCTAATTGATGAAAGCACGCAAACAATTTTTGTGCTTATCATTCTGAAGCTAATTGATGAAAGCATGCAAACAATTTTTGTTGTCACGAAGACAAAAACTAAGATTATATTTATAGGCGGGGTTAAGTAAATTGACACGTCCGGATAGAATCACATTCTACTAAAACAAAATACGCGATCATAAAGCAATATATTTCATTTCTCTTAACTTAAAATTAGTATAAAGAACTGCAACAAATCGCTTTTAAATCGCTTTTAATTCTTTTTTTTTTCATGGATGAAAAATGTTCAGACCGCGGGTGATTTGACCAGCAAACTTATGAAGCAACACAGCTGCCCTAAGTTAATTGGGTTGAAAATCAATCACAACACTCGAAGCTCACAAGTTGTCACGAACGAAAACGCTAAGAAATATTAAGCTTGTAAAAACGGCTCGCGAAAACACGCGCACAACCAAATAACTACAAGAGGTGAAAAAATGAAAGCAACCAAAACGTTAATAAATTTTCTTACCAAAGTACAATGAAGCTTTCAATTGTATATTTTAAAGATGTTTTTAAGATAAATTTCAACATAACATTTAATGCTACATGGTCTTATTAACACTTCATTGTATCACTTAATTACGCCCTAATCATGAGAAAAATAAGAGTATAGGTCAGAGTAAAAGCAATAATTTTCAGGGCTATAATTTTTCAAAAATATTAATGTTTTAGATTAAGTACGAGCAGTGATTTAACATCAACAAGTCCCATAATTTATAAAGGCATTTGATTTGCTGTACCAAGTCAGCCTGACCCTCGACAGAGTTACTTGAACTTTATTTATATTTCATTATTGTAGTTTATTCATTATTGTAGTTTATTTTTATTTGAACTACTCGACCAATAATTGACGTAAAAAGTGACAAAATTATCAAACTTAGCTGAGCTTAATCGCCCAGTTTTTAATAAATGCTACTGACAAAACGGCGGCACTGCTTTTAATTGTTTATGGTCCAATGGGCAGGTTTTTGCGTGATGTCTGTATTCAAATAAACATCAGCAACCCACGGTGCTTTATAAAACCACTGGATCAATAAGAACCGCAGTTGGCAATTTGAGTTCGATAATTGAGCTCGATCAATTTTCGTAGTTGTGAGCGCAAGCAGAGCAGGAAAACTTTATTTAATGAGTCTTCAAAATTTAGTGTGAGTTGAAACGTTCTTACAAACAATACCCAGAGTTCCCACGAAGTAAGTAGTCTTTGAAAGGTCGACACGGTGCAAGCGGCAATGTGCTAATTCACGAAATAAGAAAGGCGGTTTTACTGTGATTTGGAAGTAGAGACGAGAAACAGCTGCTCTTAACTGCCTTCAATTCCTAACAGTAATAAAATTGAAAAGCCGGGCTACATTTTTTCTCCATTAAATGTTTTTATCTTTTAACTGTGTTTGAAATAGTAAGTCTCTTTTGTTTATATCCCACACATTTCACATGAAGGTCTTAAAGAAACAAATGCAAGTTTACAACTAACAAGTTTTAGAAAGTTCGATACATATAACACAATCTGAGCTATAGCCTCTACGCTTACCAAACTCCTACAAACATAAACATTTCAATGAAAATTTTTATTTGCTTTTTTTTCTAAATTCGCTCTTAATTCTTTATTTCGTTTTAGGAATCAACAAGTATTATTTTTTTAAGAATTTATTTCATTGTTGAATGCTCATTTCATGTTTTGTTTGAACAATGAAATGATCAAAAAGTTCTGTTAATTAAGTTTTGTTTGTCTATTCTTTTGTATTCAAGGCGGAGGGAGAATAAGCGTTTTCAAGCCATTGACAAACGCCGCTAAAAGGGGTAAAACAATTCCTTAACAGTTTAAACACAGAACACAATATGCAAAGTATTTCAAACATTCAGTTTGATGGTAGTTCAAACAGACAACTGAAGTAAACTGACATGGCGTTAGCTTATTATCTTATCATGCTAAATTCCAATTTCACAAGTTTACTCTAAATTTTGAGCCAGTGGTTGAAACCACAAACGAGGCCACTAATTTTGTTCGTTTTGAAACGATGTTCCGTAAATGATCACATTTAAAAGCTGACAACTTTTGTAAAGATTGTAGAACTTTGAATTTTTAATTAGGCAGGAAACTAATTAATATAAATGTTTCCGTAAATAAACTTAGAAAAACAATCTATAACTTTAAATAATTTATAACAAATAGAAAAGAAGACGAGTTGTTTGTACCTACAGATTACAAATATAAATTTACGGCCATGTTGCTGATAATTTACTTTAGTTGTAACAGTATCTCTCCCAAAGAATTTGAAAAACGTGCGTCAGACGGAACATTAACCAAAAATTCTTATCAAATCACGCATAAGTTAAACGTGACATGTTTATAATTACCTAAAAACGTTTGACTCTCAAATATCCTCGAAGTTAACAGAAACTCTTTTGTTCCACTGATTTACCAGAGAGTTCACGCTTTCTCTTTTTGCAACACCATTTGCATTCACCTCATTCACATTAGAACCTGGATTTGCTTGCTCCGTTACTGCATTTTCTTCATGATCGTTGTTCTCCAGAACAAAGGTTTTGACAGATCTATTTCGCTGCTCGATTACCTCTACGTGGTCTTTTTCTTGATGTGTAACAAGCGTTGGCTGTTGCGTGACATAAGAGTCGTCCTCCCTTGTCTTTTTCTCTGTTTTGAGTGTAGATTTCATGTAGGTTTTGTAATTAAATTTTTCTGGTTTTGCTGGTGGTTCTCTCGGCGGCGGCGGTGACTTGAAAGTCCTTTTAAATATAGGAAGCGCTGCTGCAGGTTTTTTGGGTGGCGAACTCTCGGGTTTTTGAAACAGCTCTTCCGGAAGCGCAAAACTTTGGCTAGGCTTTTCAGTGGCCGAGAATGTCTCATCAACAATATTATTAATTTCGCCATTCTCTTTCGAACTGCTCTCTTCTTGAAAATCTTTTACAACGCAAGTTCTTGTGGGAACTGTTTCTACAACATCTTCTTCATTCGAAAAACTAATTTCTCTTTCTTCTCCATTTTGAGTTCTATGCGAGTTTTCCAGATCACGAGTAAACTCGAGCCAATTATCAGAGACCTGTTCAGGAGAAGCGTGCACGCACTGAACTGGAGTTTCTTCTATTTGTCGTTCCTCGACAAGCGATTTCTCAGCCTCGAACTCGCTTATCACAGAGGAGCATTCACTTGAAGAAAATTGCTGCTCATCTGACCTATTGTGGCTGTTGAAGTCGGCCCAGGTTTTTGTTCGGCGATTACCACTAATTTCACCTTGATTCTTATGATCCTCTGGCTTGTAGAAAGGTCTTGCAGTGGTTACACCAAAAGGTTTGGCGCCACCTTTGTAAGGCAGGATAGGCCGGCGTAAAAATCCCGAGGCTCCACTTTCGCTAGCAGCGCTGGTTTCGCTCTCCCCACTTGCATCAGAGTGAAATGAGCTGCGCCGTTCGAAGTCTGGTGACAATATATCATCCACAGTTTGTTCAGAAATTGTTGCTTTTGGTTTAGTATCCTGAACAGGAACAAACGGCCTAGGGTATGTACCACCTGCATAGGAATGGCGATAATGACTCGGATTCTGTCCCACTTTGGTCTTGTCCCGTTTTGTCACAACAATAGAGTCGGCGGTTGATTCTGTTGCACTCCCATCGGTCTCATCAGATTTTTGTGTTAGGGTTGTGGCTTGGGAAACCGAGGGTCCATAAAGCAATTCAGATGTTGGTCGTTTTGCATACGACTTTTGCGGCTTGATTTCAGAACGCTTGCTAGTGCTTGGAGCACCGACGCGACTTAAACCTCTGGTCTGAGATTCAAGCTCTGCCAACTTATTCTGCAGCTCTTTGATTTCGGATTTTAACTCCATGTTTTCTTTTTGTAGTATTTCTTCGCGTTCTTTTGGCTGCAGTTCAAATTTCTTCAATTTAGCTTCCAGATCTACAACTTTTCTCTCAAGCACATCGATCATTTTAATCTTTCGTTCCTTGGCATTGTTTGCTAATTCGATTTCAGCTTGATTTTCTTTCACCTCCGTCTTCAGTCGTTCGTTATTTGCTCGTATCTCTCCAATCGTGTCATCTTGTGATTCAATTTTAGCCTTTAATTCAGCGTTAACTCGCCAAGCGTAATCACTCGAGTCAATTTCTGCTTTAGACTTTCGAAGCTCCGATTCTAGTTTCTCATTGTTTTCTTCAAGTTCGCTGACTCGTTTTTGCATTTTCTCAATATAAAGCTTTACCCCACCTTCCAGCTCCTTTTTCAGCTTTTGCGACTCACTCTGCCCATCAGTGTTTGGTGGAGTATAAACTGAAGGGAAATATTTGTTTTCGACCGTTCCGTTCTCCATCGCAGCTTGTTCTTTCTCTGCTGTTTGCATCATCTGATTATTTAAAATTATTATCTCTTGTTGAAGTTCATTGTTTTTCGCCTGAGCGGTATTCAAGTCATGTTTCAGTTCAGTGATTTCAGCCAACGCGTTCTGTAGATTTCGTTGTAAATTATCTCTCTCACAGATGACCTCTGTAGCTTGAAGTTTTAAATCCCTGATCTGTGATTCGTTCTCCTTCAAAGTCGTGTCGAGTTGCACAAGTTTATCCTCACAAGATAAACGATTGGTAAGAGCTTGTTGCAAATTCTCTTCCAATTCAAGTTTGTCAATGTTTAATTGTTCAATGTTACGTGTCAAATATGCATTCTCTACCTCCCTCTCTCTTATTGCTATTTGTAATTGTTCAATCTGGCTAGACAAAACGTCAACTTGAGCACATTCCAGCTCAGACTCGAGTCTACTACGGTCCTTATTAATTTCATCGATTTCCTTCCTTAATTCACCAATTTCAACTTCACTGACGCTAAGATTTTTCTCAAGTCCCTTCAGCTTTTCGTCTCGTTCACTTGTCAGTTGATTACAACAGACCTGCAACTCGCCATGTTTATCAGTAATTGTAGATACTTCAATTTTTAATTTCTTATTTTCAAGTTTTAGCTCTCGATTTTTTGCCCTCAAATCCTGTAAATCCTCACGCAAGGCGTCGATAAACGATTTCACATCATTTTCGTCATCTTCCTCAAAAGTTTCTTCTATAATTTCTCCGTCTCTGCTCTGCACAGTAACAGATATTTGTTTCCCATCGCCATCACTTGTCACCAGTTCGTGATGCAAAGCCAAAGGTTCCTTTGAAGCAATATCCGGTGATTCCGGTTCCTCCATTTGGTTAATTCTCTCTCTAATCAAACCGTTACTAGATTCAGACAAAACTTTTTGCGAAATTTTTTACGAGTTTGTATCTAATGATTTAAAACCTACGAGCCCCGAGATAATTTCTTTATCACGGTGGTTATAACACTCGTCAAATAGGCGCTTGCGTTCGCACTTGTGATATTTCCTTTTATAGGTTCTGAGTATTTCTTGCCACTTGACCTCAGTATTTTCGCGTTTCGTCAATAAAGCTGTATTTAACTCGTGCAGTATTCCTAACTCCTCCCAAAGTCTGTCGTATTTACTTTGGAATTTCAACAATTCATAATCTGTGTCTTCCTTTTTTCGTTCAAGACGTTGTTTTGTCGCTATCTCCTGTTGGCAAGAATCCCTGCAGCTCTCGTATTTCAACTTGTAGTCGTTCTTGATATACCCCAGATGTGACTGACTACTTAGGATTAAATTTTCTTTTTCTGCCTCGGTGGTATCGAGCAAAGATTTTAGTATCTCGTGTTTTTTCTCTAGGCATTTACTCTTGGCTTCATAATTATTCACGATATTTACAATCTCTTGTAGTTTCAACTCAAGTGTTTGTTTGTCACGGACCAGTGATTCATTAAGTATTCTCGTGCTTTTAGATATGCCTTGCACGTTTGACACCTTCTAGTATCGATGGCAACTGTTGCTAGCAGTTCATGCTCCACTCGGCATTTCTTTCCAATGAGCGACCGCTGCTCACTAATCTCGTGGTTGTCCCCGGCCGTCCTTGCGCAGTTGGCCACATTATACCAGCAACGCACCTGCTTGTGCTAAGATCCTGAACTACAGTGTCAATTTTTTTTTTTCATTTCCAAGCTGGAGTGGCACCTTTCTAGTTGTGTTTGTATACAACGACAGTTGTTTCCAATAATTTCTTTACATTATGAAGTCCCGTTGTATTTGTTTGTACAACTTCTTTGAACAGTTTCGTAGATTTTTAGAAAACTCAATAACTTCTCCTCCCAATGTCCGACTTTCTTGTTCAACATATGCCTAACACTTTTCGCCGATTCATTTTGTTTCCAATTAAATTGAGCGCGTTCTATCAAGCACAGACACAACATGTTTTGACGTCATTAAATTTCTCCTCAAGCTTTCGTTATCCCTTTGCAAGTGTTTAACTCGAGCTTTGAGCCCAGCACTATGAATTTGTTCATTTCTTCATTTGAAGAGCTGGTATTTCTTCGTTTCATTGTAGCTAGAGCGCCTTCCAGTTCAAATATTTTTTTTCTTGGTTTCTCAAAAGATCCATTTCCAGCGAATTTTTCTTTTTCTTCAAAAATTCTTGAGTTGCTTCCAACTTTGTAATTTTTTTTCATGAGACAAAATAAGTTCTTTCTGTAAACGCGATTCTCTTCCCACAAACGCAAAACAAGTTGCATCTAAACGACTAATTTTACGACATGCCTCAAAATAGTCTTTCTCAACTATTGACCTTTGCCCTCGACTTCCGTTAGCAAGGTCTTTGTTTTATTCAATTTCTTGTAAGCAGAAAAAAGTTCTTCTTGCAACTGCGTGGATTTTTTGTGGCTTTTGAGAATATCAAAGTGAAGCACTTTTTCTTGTTCTTGGCATTGTTTTCTGCTAGATTACAAAAGCGAAACATGTGTTTTTTCCCACAACAAATCTTGTTCAAGTTTGTACAACTTCACATCTGACGATCCAGAAGATGTATTTAACACTGCGCAGAAGAAATCTGTGAAGTGAGGTTAAAAACAAGAAAAAATGCTAATCTTCCACTCAACTTCCGAGCTCACATTTCTTCGGAATATTTGCAAGGCAATAAACATTGAACGTTAAATAAATTATGGCTTGAAAATGTAAAAATTACTTCACGAACCCTATCTGCTAATTTTACAATGTGAAAACAGTCTGATTAATAAAAACACCTGCCCAACCTAATCAGTGCTTTCAATAAGCACCGACGTCCGACGAAGAGCGTCGGCTACTTCAATCAGAGACGTCGGCTACCTTTTCCCTCAATTGAAGTAATTAAAGAAAGATACTTTCAAAAAGAAATTCAAATTTAT
>JAOBAY020065512.1:0-12353 GCA_025331085.2 Zoanthus sociatus
ATCCCTTCCCCTTCCCTCCCTTTCCCTTGGGGAAGCCGATGACAGGTGCATAATGACAAACGAAACTTACCTACCAAATGATTTGCAGAAGCAGATATCAAATCTCTCCATGCAAATATCTGTTGAACGTCATCGAAATCACTGAAATAATTGGAGGGGTTTCCCATAAGCTCAAAACCTGGCCTAAGCCCATTATTGATCAGCAGGTCCATTGCTTTATCCAAATAGGTAAAATTGTATTCCACGTTTCTGTCATTCTCGGTTCGAGTCATGGTAATTAAGTCCAAAAGCCAATGTATACGTACTTGTTTTATTCCTTGGTTTGGTACGGAACCGATGTATGCTATATTCTGAAGCTCGTCATCTGAAAGAATAAACCTGTAAAATTCCTGGTGAGGATCAGGGGGACAAAATCCCGTACTTTCCCAGAAATGGTCCAACTTATCCACAGACTTTGACGCATTGATGATGATGTTGTACGTTTTGTTACTCTCTAAATAATCAGAGTTTTCGTAAAGTTTAAACTGGGATGAGTCTATCACGACAGTGATAAACAGAAGTTTTAAAACTGTTTGGTAAAGCATACCCAACGGGCAACAATCAACATATTTATGTTTACATGCTCTGAATGAATTATCTGAAGACATATTGTACCCAGTCTCTTTCAAACACCAGTATGAGAGCGCCTGCTTTCATTTGCAGAAATGTCGGATGTTGAAGTTTGTTCGTTGGCTTACGAGGGAAAACTATTTGAACTAAAAACAAAATTGGAAACGAAAGAAAGCCTAGCAACATCCAAGGATTCGGTAATTGCTCAGAGATGATTTATAACTATAATTGATTTTATTACACGCGCATCTCCGTACACAATCGAGAACCCTAAAAACAGTTTTTAATTTATAAATTCCCTGTAAGGCTGTATCATATTTCATCGATGGAAGTACGTAAAGAACTTGAAAATGATTTTAGATTAACGTTTTTTGTCTTTTTAAATGTTTTCAATTCTAGGCCATAAAATTGTGCATCTTTGTTGGGTGACTGTATCAAGGCTTATGGACTGGGTGCTAAATTGCTAATGCTGTTTCAAAGTGTTGTAGTGTACAAGTAGTACACGTGTTAGATGCTATAAAGGTTATTCAGATGTATAAAAAATCATTGTAGAAAGTGAGAAAGGCCATTCAATTAAATAACCAACAGGTACAACGAGCACTTGATACAAAATGAGTGATTGTAATTAAGTTATAAGCATACATCATATGTTTTGTTAAATGTCCTTTTTGTTACTTGAGCATTATTAAGGTACAAGTAAAGCTGACATCTAAGTTGGTGTATAATAATCTACATACCGTAAAATCCGGGGGAAAAAAATGAAAATAAGTCCTTGGTCATTTAGGAACAGACTTTTGAAAGGGAAAAATTCTTCCATGTTTTTAGCCTCCCTAAAAATAAACCCAGGTGGTTATATGTGGCATAATCATATTCATATAGTTTTTAAATTATTTTAATGTTTTTAGTATTGATATTTGTAAAATCATAATTAATTTTGCAATGTCTGCAGTATTGACAATTAAATTGTACAACTGCTGTTTGAATTTAATCTTTATTATAATGAATATAATAGCAACAAGTTTTGTAATGCTGGTAAAATCTCTGCCCTCTCTGGCTTTGCTGACAGTTGAAGATGTGTGTAGGATCTTTTGCCAAAGCCAACTAAGATATAAGATATTGGTAAATAAGAGAATAAACCAGTTTTTGATGATTGCTGACTGGCAATGGGTTAATTAGACTCTCAACAACTTAATAATACAGAAAGCAAAAAGAAGATTTCTATTTCCATACCCACCAGTCATTTAAATATGTGGGTGGGCTCCCTAGCATACCATATAAATAATCACAAGAATTGCTCCAACAAAAAGGTTTTCAAAAAAAGCGTTTGCAACTACCTACCCCATTACTTTTACTTTTATTTACACCTTTTTTAAGTTTAGCTTATTAATAAAAATGTAAGCATAGACAGTGTTTAGAGTGTGAATGGCATCATAGACAGTCTTGTAGTCCTTCTTAAACTCCACAGAATAGACGTATGCCTCTTCATTGGGCAGCCTCAGGGGGCCGGATTGAAGTGGCAGAATATTTGTTAGGATGCAGGGTACCAGTTGATGAACCTGATGATGTAAGTAGGTATTTGTATCAGAGAATATGAATATAAACAAATATGAATCAGAAGGATTCTCTCCCAAAAATTTTGATGCTATACATGTTTATTGCACTTATAAAAGATTACAAAACAAATAACTTTATCAATTTGTTTAAAACTAAAGACTGTAGACTCTGATATGTAATGCCTGAGATTGCAACACCAAACATATTTTAGGTTAAAATTACTTAGTAAAATAAATGCTGTTTTTCCCTGTTTTTGACTCACAGATACACTGTACTTAGCAATGAGTTTAGCTTCACCTTTCTCATAATTTTGCATAACAATTTGTTCCACATTAGCTGTTAGACAATAATTTGGATAGTACGTGCATTTTGATTAGCCAGCAAGTGTGTTTGCATAGAGCTATAAAGCTTGAAAATGACCTGAGCAGTATGGTTTGCTATTTCCAAGTAGTGAGAATTTCCAGTTTCAAGAAAGAAATTAAAGTATACAGATGTGCCTCTTATATCGTTATTCTGTTTGATGAAAAATAACAATTTTCTAAAGGAAATAAAACATTTTCTCCATGCCTTCATTGCCTGGTGAAAAGCTTGGCAAAATTTGTGAGAATTCTTGAGCAGGTGAAAGTGTTCAAGTATATGTCTTGGGCTTTCACTGACCTGCTCTTGAATTCTCTGAAACATTCTCCTTGATTTTCACAAGGCTATGAAGACATAAAAAAGGTTTTTTTTTTGTCCTGGGTGTGACTATAAATTACATCTGATTATTGATTGCCTTGGAGAGTGACTACTAATGACGTTAACCTTTGCTACAGCTGCCATCGGGCTCACCCTGGGCAGGGGTCAGTACCTGTATTTGCCCCCTTCCATGGGTTATTGGACTGCCACAACCTGTATGGCAGAGCTGTGCATGGCAGGCGTTGACAGACTGGCATTCTGGTGCTGCAGTTGTGGCCATGCATATGGCCATTCCAGTGGTATTCAGCAAGGTGCACGGGCAGTGTTTTTAAACACTGATATCACTGCCAAGTTGGTGTTAGGCCAGGTAGCCAGCCAGTAAAACCTGCTTCAAACTTTTTCATGGCTAAAATTTACAACACTAGATTAGAGATTGGCAGTTCTAGTGCTGGTATACCATGCACCATTCCTGTCACGGGCTTTGCTTCCACCCTTCCCTGGCACGACCTGCCTATTAGAGCAACCTCAAGTTGGGTGGGATGGGTAGGAAGCAGGGTACAACTATTGCAACGTATCAATCAAGCCCCAAATGATACTCAGGATTGCCACATGGAATGTGGGTACCGTGCACAAGATAAGTGGAGAAGTAGTGGAGATGTAAGAGAGGAGGAAGGTGGACATCTTTGGTGTGCAGGAACACCATTGTAAGGGCAGCCTGGCGCCCATCTAAACACGTTTTTTGAAGGGTAATGCCAGGCTTTACAAGTTTTTCTGGAGCACTCAGCCTTCAGGTCAAGATGGAGCTGGCATCTTGCTGGCAGAATGCTGGGTATGCAAGGTAGCCAAGGTCAAGCGTGTCTCAGATGACATCATCATGTTCAAGCTCATCATTAGCAACTCAGTGTACTCCATCTCAGTGGATATGCCTACCTGCAGCTGACAAGGATCACTTCTACTATAATACCAGCTCTAAAGCACGGTCACAAGCCTCCAGCCTCAGAGAAACCATCTTTATCACACACCAGCTGCAGGAGAAGTATGTTGTTGTGCGGAGGAGTGGGTTGTATGCATTATCCAGGGCATTTACTTGCATTCCTGGAGCCGCATGCGGGTTAACAGTCAGCTCAGCGAGGAATTCTGTGTAGATGTTGGTGCACATCACAGGTCTTTAATGCGCCTGCTGCTA
Organism: Zoanthus sociatus; assembly: GCA_025331085.2. NCBI lineage: Eukaryota > Metazoa > Cnidaria > Anthozoa > Zoantharia > Zoanthidae > Zoanthus > Zoanthus sociatus. The sequence continues at coordinate 4,025 of JAOBAY020065512.1, forward strand.
TTCATCCTTGTGTTAGAGGCACTGTTGTGCAAGTTCCGTGGGGAAGTGCCCTGGGACCTCCTTTAGGCAGACAACCTGGTTGTCATCACTGACTCACTTGAGTGCTGTGTGGCCAAGCTGAAAATGTCGAAGTTTAGCATGGAGCACAAGGGCCTTTCCATCAACATGAAGAAGACAAAGTTCCTAGTGTCTGCATAGGCCTTGACATCCTCAAGGACTCATTAAAATACCTGTACGACGTTTGCCGCTCTGGCTGAGGACTCAACTCCATCTCATGCTCCCAGTGCAAGCTCTAAGTGCACAATAAGTTCAGTGGCATTACATGCCGCCTGAAAGTATATCCAAACTTTGTCTCCCTAACTGGCAGGGCCTGGCTCGCCCCACTGACTGCAGGTTAATCACCCAGGTCGACATGGATGGCACCATGCTGGACGTCGAGGCTACCGTACTGCTACATGGGTGACATGGTCAACGCCGGTGACTGCTGCAATACAGCTGTGTGACATGGAGCAAGTTAAGAAAAGTGATTTCCATTTTTTCATCGTGCAACATCTCGCCCTAGTTGTGTGAGAAGGTCTATGAGTCCTGCTCCGCTCTGCCATACCTCGTTGCAGCAAAATGTGGAGCCGAGCATCTCTGACCTCTAATGCCTGTGGCTCACCAACTGTTCAACGAGCCACTGGATATGTGGTGTCAACAAACACGAGAAGATTCCCGGTCAACTACTTCTCAAACTCGGCCTCCATGATGTGACAGCCATCCTCCTCAGCTGTCAACTTCGCTGGTTTGGCCATGTGCACCACACCACAAACTGGATCAAGCAGATCACTGCAGAGATTGTGGGCGGCCAGGGAAGACATGGCAGAATGCATCTGCAATGATGTGTACAGCCTACACTTGTTTGCGGTGGACCCATAAGACAGGGTTGTATAGTAAAGTGCTGTTTGCTGCACCCTCATGCAGCCTACTTTGCAGTGACGGAGGCTGGAGAAAGCTGCCTGGCTGCACGCTAATCAAATATGGATATGACGATAATGAATGATTATTCTTAATTCTTGAAAATGCTCCAGCCTGTTTTGCGTGGAAACATGTTTTCTCTTTGGCAATCCTGGGTAGATTCTTAGTCTGTTTTATGAAATGGTTAATTGTATTATATTTTTTGAAAATATAAAGTATTTAGAAAGCAAATGGACAACTGGGATAACACTCTGACTCACCTTTTGACAGGAATCTTAAACAAGTTGCCTGTTAAAGATCTTTTTTTTTCTTTGATTAATTATGATTATTTAGTTGAATACTTTGATCTACAATGACATCAAGCTGTTTAGTTCATAAATTTATGATGTCACCTGTCATGTTTGTATTTGATATTAGAATTTGTAAACGAAACCATGGCCGTAGCTATAGGAGTTTTTCAGTTTTTCAGTCTTCTGAAATAAATCAAACAAAAAATACCATATTTTTTTTAAACTTGTCCCTGCACAGAGGTACTGTAGATGGAAAAAAAGTATTGTAGCCTATGGTAACGCATAAATTCACGTCCGTGCTTTGGCTAAATGACTGCACAAGCTTGTAAAAGTGAAATTGATAGATAAAAAAAAATAAGAATGGCAATCACCTACAGAACTTCTGATTTAGGTATTGTCCGTCAATAAGGATGTCCAACTAAAATTTTATAATTGATTTTCTCACTTTATCTTAAATGCTACTAGAAAATCGTTTTTTTTTTCTGGGGGATGGGGGCAGCTGCCTACCGAGGTCTGCTAGTTATGGCCGTGGAAACACAAATATTATCCAATTTACTGATTTATTTGAGTTTGAACACATTGCAGTCTCAGTGGACCCCTCTTATGATTGCATCGTCAGCAGGCCGAGACCAAATTGTCTCAATGCTGATTGGCAAGGGTGCAGATGTCAATGCCTCGAATGACAATGGACAGACCTCGTTACATTATGCTGCTTCAAGAAATCGATTTGAGGTTAATAGCAAGTTCAAATCTTTTCTGTATATACTTTCTTTATATACATCTTCCAGCTATCGCATGTATTAGTATAAACCTACTAACGGTCTAACACACATCCCTGTATTCTGATTGGCTACTCTACTAGAGGTCTATTTGTGATATACTACTAGTAGAGAAAAGATGGCGGATCAAAATAGTAATGAGCCCCATTTTGCTATAATATCAGAGGATTTTATCGATAATTTAATTTATACATCCTTTTTGACCGATTCAGTAAGTTTATACTAAAACAATTAGACCTCTCGGCCTCACGGACTACGAGTTTGAATAACCATAGGCTATTGACTCGTAGTCCATTGGTCCTCGAGGTCTTATTTTTAATTTGTAGAAACTTTGTTTTAAAATCAATAAACTAATAGATTTTTATCCAGATAGCAGAAATGTTGCTGAATCATGGTGCACACATAACAACATATGACAAAACAAGTGGAGCCACACCATTACATAGGGCAGCCTCAAGGTACTTTGAGTAGCTAGCAAGTTTGCTAAATCATTCTACCTTTTTTGGTTGTAAGACCTTCAGTGGCGATTTCAAGCTATTTTAGCGATTTTTGTGGGTAAAGTCTCGTAGAGACTTCTACCCACTATGTCACAGCGTTGAAAGAAAGAGTGAAAGAGTGTCCTATTTTTATAAAATCTTTCCCTTCCCAACTAAACTTGAAATTGCTAGTGAAGGTAAAAGACGACATCTTGAAACAACACTTCAGGTTTACACAAATAAAATATTTTTTATTCGTTATATCAATTTTAGACGCTTGTATGGGTTTCCTATGATTAAATTTGTGCTTCAACGCTTTACGATGTTGCGAGTATATATTGAAGCTGTGTATCACAAAATTGTGCAGAGATATAGTTTCTAGAAAAGAACGTTGGGTTTCATGACGCCCGTGATGGAGAACTTTGATCAGAATTTCAAGTGTCAACCAAAACTGAATAAAACTTTTTTGAAGAATATCCAAATTTGCATTTGTATTAATATCTTTCATAAACTGAGTCGCAGAAGCGACAAGAAAGGTAATCTTTCTTTTGGCCGGGGAAAACTATTTAAGAAGCAAAATATGCGACAGTATTACTTGATATGACACAGGCAGCCCCAGCTATATTTTGTATAGGAATAGACCAGTTTTAAAGGTGGTAGTAAGCTTTTATCGCAAGAAGTGTTGTTTGTTTTTTGAAATCGTGTGTTTTGTGTTTGTTGCCAGCGCATTTTGAGCAATTAATAAAAATGGAACTCACTTCACTTATTACTAGGGCTACCTGTGGTAGGCCGAGTTTAGGTTTCGGTTTGCTATCAGTGTATCTATCTATCTATAGCTATCTATCGTCGACGTCGAGGGTCATGAAATCGAGGCGGCATGCGACTTGACGTCATTCGATTGCAATTTCTTGCTCTTGGTTGCCCTTCTCTGGTTTAAATTTTTATATCATCATCCAGCCGGCTTGAATTAAAATGGCATAACGTTTGACGAGCACTCACATGTCAGTAATTGTAATGATTCGGTACAAAACGTAATTTGTAATCAGGACAAGAATTATGAACAGAAATAACTTAGCTTGAATCAGATACATTATTCATCTTGTATATGATTACTTTTAGTTTTTAAATAACAGTACTTGTTTTCAACAGAGGGCATGCACGAATAGTTCGTTTGTTAATGCAACATAATGGTGATGCCAATGCGCAGGACATGGAGGGAAACACGCCGTTGTAAGTGATGAACAATTGTAAAAGGATTGTGGGATATGTGGCAGGTCCCTTAAAAGTTTAGATAGTTTACCAGTGCTAGTTGAAGTACTGAAGTCCTTGTAGGCACTAAAGTGGTCACTAAGGCCAAATTGATAGCAGGCATATAGGGGCGGATCCAGACAGTTGCGAACGAAGCAGGGGCCACGGTCAGATTTTTTCCGCATTGAAACATTCTGGATTAATTTTTTTTCAGGATATGAGGTGAATTATTTAGCGTTACAATATAATTCAAAAACGTATAAGAAATAAAACTTTAACCCTGACATAATACTAATTCCACCCTCAAAACGCCGAAAATGGCGTTTCCAAACATTGTTTTTCAAATCTGGATTACCATACATGGGGCGACATAATCTGTTCTGTAGGAACCAGAGCCTGCCTGTTTGTTATGCCATGCCGATGAGGCCCACAGATGCCAAAACAACTGTTCGTGGTTGCTAACATTCAGCTCACTATTATTTATAGTAGATTTAAGGGATAATGCCTGTTATCAACGTGGCATAGCTGATTGCCATGTTAGTGACTTAAAGTTAGCTACAAGTAAGTAGGTGATGCTACTATTACAGTACTTATTATCTTCTGTGGAAACCTGAACTTGTGTTATCTATGCCGTTGTGCGGTCCAAAAAGGCCAAAACAGCTGTACATGGCTGCTAACATTCATGCTCAGTGTTATTTACGATGCTAAGGTTTAAGGGGTAATGTCCACTGCCAACATGGCCTCGCCTCCCAAATTAGTGACTTAAAGTTAGCTACTATTATGCACGTTCTATCTTTGCTTGATGCTTAATACTAATTGCTGATATAACATGTTCCAAACCTTGGTCACTGCAGGCACATGGCATGCGAGGAAGAGAGGAGTGAAATTGCTGTTATTTTAGTTGAGCATGGAGCCAGTTTAGCTATACTGAACAAGGTAACTTTGAATTTGCAATATACATTTTTAAGACGGAATAGTTTTAAGGGTGTTAAGTATCTTAATGTGAGAACACTCCCGTGTTACAAGCTTTCTGCTTTCTTGTCGATACACTTCAGCATCGTTTTTGAAAGCTATTGAACGTGATTTTAAGTATGTTAGCGTTGTGTTTAAAATGTAGTTTCTTCTGGTTCATGATAAATATTTATTTATTAATTACAGGATGAAAAGACGCCACTAGACTACGCCAACAAAGGTTTAGCACGTCAGCTGGTTCAACTAAGAGATGAAGAGCGATAATAACAACAGCGATCCGGTACAAGTTAGTTTATAGAAACGCTGGAAATCGTATTTCCGAGCACTGTATTATGATTAAAAAATAGCAAAATTATCAAGTGTATACTGTACAAATTCTATAACGTTTCATAAAGTTGCCGATCTCATAATCTTATTCGTCTCCTGTACAGCTGGTATTTCGATTTTAACCTTGGATTTAACAGTCCAGATTTAAAATTACAGTCCTGACAAAGCCAAAAGATACAAAAAGGACACAGAATTCAAGAATGTAATGGACATTAAATAATGTTAAGGCCAAGATTTTTGGCTTTTATGTTCAAATAAAACTTGGAACTTAATAGATATTTACGCGATCACTTTAAAATCTACACTGTAACTACAACAATAAACGGAGACGCACAAACGAATTTCACAAATTACTCGAACTTGAAACTCGAGCCTTTGCACATCTCAACGTAAGACCAATTAAGAATTGAAGCTATCTAATGCAAAAACTGGAGTTGGTAAGTCAAAAGGGCTACTCGCTTTTTTTTATAAGAACCAGTAAATTTTGCCGAGGCTCTTTGTTCTTAATTTTTTGGCTGCTTCAGCCTCAATTTGTTCTTAATTTGTTCTTATTTCTGTGAGCCGTTTGAAACAAAATGACATGGTATTGAAAAACAATACTGATCGTCTGAGGAACTTAAATTTTAGTATTACATAAATATGTGTATCATTTGGGACAATAGTACACTCTATTTTTTATAAGAACGTTGGACGTTCTTAATTATTTTCGGGATATTAGCCTCAAACGTTCTTAAACATGTTCTTAAAATATCTTTACTGATTTTAGACAATATAAATAATACATGTACCGTATGTGGTACATTTGTGTTTACATTAATTTGTAGTTACTCTTTTGATAAAACTGTACTAACTTTCTTGCCATTTTGTCTCAAGAGATATATCTGTCAAAACTGTGATTTGGTAAAAATGAAAAACATGTGATGTAAAATTGTTATAATTATGCGAAATCTAGTCAAAAAGCCCACCGAAAAGCAAATTTTTCAATAACACCGTATGAACTATTTGCAATTATAGGCCGGTTATCATCATAAATAAATGTTCTTCACCTTTTCTCAGCCTCACCATGTTCTTAACATGTTATTAAATTTTTGGCGATTTTCAGCTTCATGTTCTTATAAAAAAGGTTCTTATGAAAAAAAAGAGTGTATTAAATGATGCAGCTTTACCGACAACATAACGCATTTAAAACTGCGTTGTACCCATTTTGAGATAAATAAAAATTCATCGCCAACCTAAGAAAGCTATGCTTTTAGCGATCGAGTCCTTGTATCGTGGTTTACAAAATAGGCCTCAAATAAACGGCACGTACTGATTGGTTATACCCATTTTGAGATAAATCAAGATTCATCGCCAACCTCAGAAAGCTATGCCTTTAGCGATCGTGTCCGTAAGACTAAGTTTGTACCGTGGTTTAGAAAATTGGCCTCAAATAAACGGCACGTACTGTTTGGCCTCAATATATTCCGCTCCTCTGACGATATGGCGTAACACAATAAATGTTGTTCTGAAACAGTTACTGATATTGTAGTTTAAAACCCAATTTCAATATACTGTCGATTTACATAAGATCTGCTTTAGGTGTACTGCATGTGGTATAGGCATTTCTTCAACTTTGATGCGTTCAAACGAGTTTTTCTTCTCATTTTATCCAATACCATCAATCGTGTACTTAACCCACTTTGAATATTACTGGCTTACATAAAATCTACTTTAGTTGTAAAGCATGTGGGAGAGGCATTTCTTTAACATTGATGTGAAGAGGTGAGTTTTCAGTCTTCCCATTTTGTGCAACTCTATCTCGTATAGGTAGTGATTCAACAGCCCCCACTGAATTCTTTATCGCATGTCCACCTTGAGTACAAAAGATTCCAAAAACGATTTTTTTATAAGCTTCTCTGAACTCGTGATTACGGCAGCCATAAATGATTGGGTTCAGGGCGCTGTTGGTGAAGATACAACTTCCTCCGAGTAGGATGTAAATGTGTGTCACGTACGAGGACTTGACAATGGTAAGGAAAACACCCACTATAAATGGAATCCAGCAAACGTAGAAAACACCCACGACAATCCCTGCGTTATCGGAAGAAAAAGAAACATAGCATGGTTAAGCACTTTAGACGTCTCCTTACTTACTAATAGAAGCTAAAGCGAAGTACCAAACGAGAAAAACAATTAAACTTTGTAAAACAATTGTAAAGATAATTCATAATGATAAAGTAATGTAATGTTTTAAAACCTTGTATCTGATCTTTAAATTTTTAAAGATGTATATAAATAAAAATGGTCCTACAAACTGAATTTTCGGTTGCAACTGCAGCTTTTTTAAAGTACCTATCTCATCAAAATGGGTTTTTACTGATTCGGATAGAGCAAAAAAGTTTTTTTTTCGATTTTGCTATAAACTTTAAGTTTTGGAGATATACGCTCAAATTTCGAGCTTTTTGAAAAAAAGTCGAGCGCCCTGATTACTAGCAAAGGGCATGGGAACTAGGAAATCATCACCATAGAATACTTCACAGATATGTAGGATTTTGAGTTTGTCTTTAAAGTTATGCCCACTAGGTGTAATACAATGCTTTCTTTTACTATGTTCGTCCAATCTCCATACATTTGTTTAGTAAATGCTGTGAACATGTTCCTAGGTCCCATTCCCCCCATAGGCGCTTTGAGCAGTTTTATCTCCAAAACTAAAAGTTTATAGCAAAATCGAAAGAAGAATTTGAACAACTTTTTTTTTGCTCTATTCTAATCGATAAAAACCCATTTTGATGAGATAGGCACTTTAAGAGCAAGAATTATGCAGTTCTCAGTATCACTATGAGTTTCCTCCTCATTGCTCCTTCTTGGGTTTCATTAATGTTTTACAAACAAACGGGAATGGCTTTAGTTCTTTCACTGCTTTTTTGTCTCTTGCGGAGTGCCGAGATTCCAGAAAAATTCTTTTGTACCGAAAACAAAATCCAATGAAGATTGTTTGCGTATTATTTCCTGAACAGAAAAAATTTCTAGATTGTATCGCGAACATAAGTCATTAAATCCGTTTGAGTGCAGAGGACTACACAACACGAAAATAAAAAACAACGGTTATTCTTGTCGGATCTCTTGTGGCAGAGATACGTGTGCTTCAGACGTCACTTGAAGTGCAAATAAACAGAATAAAATGCAAGGCTGGCACTACGACAATATCAAAACTTTTATTGCAGATATTTCGACTAGTAGAACTAGTCTTCTTCAGTGCTGGAGTGAAAATGGAAGAAAATGACGGCTAAGGAAATATGAA
>JAOBAY020065523.1:0-12353 GCA_025331085.2 Zoanthus sociatus
CTGTTTATAATTACAAATAGTTTCTTTTCCATCGGTTACGTTACATATTCTAAATCCACAGAGCATACATTTTACTTACAGTTTGTTTACTAATTCATCTATTTCTTAATACGCTTTACTTTTCAAACAATCATCAATTAGCGCGATGAAGGGGACGGGCACATTTGGAGCGTTTGAAGAAAACAAACAAATTAAACAGGACAAAGAAAAACAAAAGGCAGCTAGAGTTAACACTATTTACTGGAGGTGAAATTCAAAGACCTTTTCTAAACTAAGACCTTTTCTATCAACTGAAACTTAAATACCTTTTTTTGAAACTCAGTTCGACAACATTTTTTCAAAACTCAGTTCGATAAAATACATACTTTACATACAAACAAGCTTTATCTTTCCACTTTACTGAATTGGCTAAATTCGGACAATGAAAAACAACCAACGACTGATTGCTTTAGAAGGCCTCATATCTAGAATATTTTAACAGAAAGCTTATTCTTATTATTTTGGAAATAAAAAATCAAACTTTTTTGTCCATTCCACGACTCAAATTCAAGGGTTGAAATTTTTTACCTGATTGAAGGACTTTTAAGGACCCTGGCAACGGCTGTAAAAGTATTTCAAAAATGATTTATAAAACTCAATTTTAATTTAAATGAAATTATGAATAAACTAAAACAAAAGATAATCAAAATTATTGCATTTGCATCGCGGATTGGTTTCCAGTTGCCCATGGTTTTCATTAGCAAACTATAAAGTCGACTGAAATTAGTTGATGCATGTTTGTTAATATCACAATAAAGTGATCCGGCAAAGGTTTAACCTAAACATGTAGGAGTGTACAGGTATATAAATCACATAAGCTGGCTAATCAATTTATGCATTGCTCTTTAAAACACTTTTATGCGCTGGCTTTCAATAAAATATATTTCACGAGTTTGTCGACAAAAATTAATAGTTAAGGGAGTATGCAATTTTCCGGTTTTACCACAAACTTCGAAGAAATTTTGATATGTGGTAAAGAAAAACTTACTTGAAGGCAAAAACAAGATAATTATTTACCTTGCCAGTCACCTTGGCCACACCGTCCTTTAACTGACTCAAATCACCTGACGTGAAACTAGCCGAGTAACCTGCAGATTCCAAAAAAGAAAAATACACTCCAGTGATTTGGCGGGCTTTTTGACGCATGCCTAGAAATTTTCCCGCCTTTTAAACATGTTTAAAGTTGGGTTTCTTGTGAAGTACTTTTCACTTAAATTAGATAAATGTTTATCTAATCATCCAACATCCGCTTTGTATGCATGGCCACTGCTAGTTTTTTTTTCAGTGGGGGCAAATACTTTGAAATTTTAAGCGAGCTCTAATAATCTATCGTATTTCTTTTTTATACGTGTCCGTGAACAGAGGTGTTATATATAGATCGAAAAATAGTATTGGAGCATCATTAATTCATATCAAGTTCTATCTCTCGGTTTTTAGTTTCCTGTTGTTTTTTCTACTTTATCTTAAAAGGGAAGGGTTAACTAGTGTCATCGACTTATTCGGAGAAAGACAAGGTATCTATCGTCCTAACCAATCCCAAGCCACGGACAGTCCTGCAGGGCATCACAACGTGACATTTTTGGCACGAAAACATGTTTTTCTATCCAAGTCTTGAGGATTGGTTTTTAACATGTTAGCCTAGTCTCCTAACATGTTTTGCTACCCCAGTATTGAGGACTGGTGTCCAATGAAAAATGACCAACCTTGTCGACTGCGCTTTTGCTCATCATCAAACAGATCAGCACTGGAGATTCCAGTGGAGCCGTGCATGTGCTCAAGTCTTGACTTGACCTTGTAGTCTTCCTATTGAAGTAATAATAACAATTAGTATGAACCTACTAGTGGACTAATGCAAATCCTGCAATTTGATTGGCTACGCTACTAGTGGTCTAATAGTAATAGCCATCGAGTAGCGACAAGATGGCGGATAAAAATAGTAATGAGCCCTGTTTATGGCCTGTTTTGCTATATTATCAGAGAATTTTATCGATAATTTAATATGTACATCCTTTTTTGACCGATTAGTAGGTTTATACTAAAACAATTAGACCTCTCGGCCTCATGAACTACGAGTTTGAATAGCGCATTCGGCCTACCGCCTCATGGGATTTTGACCTGCAGTCCGTTCGTCTTCGAGGTCTAATTGTTAAGTGTCACGATGAAGGGACCATACAAATCTAGCAAGAAACAGGAAAGGGGTCTCATGGCTTGAATGAGCTCATCATTAAGGGCGAAGATGGCTTAAACCTTGCCAATTTCGAAATGTTTATTGGCACTGTGAATTGACAAAAACAAAACGTTAGCGTGGTCAATTGGATCAGCCAGCAGTTTGTCATTCATGGACAAGGGTCCGAAATAGCAAATGTACCTGGTCTCACCAGCTGCAATCTGCAATCCTGTAATTTCTGCCAACTGGCGAATCTGCGGGAATGTTTTTCTGGCGGAATGCAAGCCTAGTCCGAGACTTATCAAAAATCTCTATTTTTCGGGGTGTTGGGTTTCTCCCGCGCAAAATCTTGCATCCCACAATGCAATACGCAGGCAAGATGGTTACAGGAAGGACTCGGCAAATTGAATTGTTGAGCGATCGTTTTGTGAATGAAAAAACAAAACAAAACATAAATTGCAGGGAAGCGGAGCAGGAGTGCTATTAATTTTCACTGATTTTCGAGTGGTCCTCGAAACTTGATAATCATTGATAAAGATTACTGACGGCTTGGTTTGTAGGTAAGTGTTTATTGTAATGTCGTTAAATGGTGCGCTTTTTCGATGCTGGCGATTTTTATTAATTTTTACATCATTATTGTTAAGTAAATTCCCAAATTGGTTTGTTTCTTATTTTTCCTCGCTCTTTCAATGTCTCACAAACTCATTTGCACTAATATTTCTCAAATTGACGTGATAAGGAGTTTTATTTAGTCGCCGGCACGAATTGCAACTGTCGCTAGCTGCATTTGATTTTTTAAGAAAGGAACATTTTAGATTTATGAAAATCGCTCAATTCTGGTATAATTTTAGATTTGTAACAACAGACTCAAGCAATGTTAATCTTGCTTAATAATCGGTGGTTGCAAAATTGTAAAATCTTCCTTAAAAAGCTCGATTTTGGAAAAATAAGACTGAGCCATAATTTCAGCATACCCCTTTCTTGTTAATTTGCTTCAAATACCTCTTAGCTTTGATATCAACCTATGCTTTTCTAATGGCCTGTAAAACGTTAACCGCAACTGCAAAAAAAACAAAACAAAACAAAACAAAAACAAAGTTAAGAATAACGATAAACACAGAATGAAACTTATTCACGAAAAATCAACAACATAATATTTGTACATTAAAAGTGCTTACTTCATTAACCGGTGGCTCAACTGGACCAGAACTAAACTGCCCAAAGTACCTTCAGTAAAACAACCGAGATATAGATAAGTCGACAGGTTGAATGTATTCCTGTTGTGGGTTCAGTTAACAGAACTTTAGATTTTAAGATGTTAAAATAGGCTGAATGCCACAATATCTGCTATGCACATATCAACGAGTAGCACAACGTTGGAGAAATGTGGGACATAGCTGAAAGATTTGAAATGGCCTGAATTTACAAAACTGTCAATATAGATTTAGCTTTTAAGTTAATTCTTGGAATTGCTAAACTAGATTGCTAAAGATTTCCAAACTTTTAAAAGCCGTTGATTGCTAAATATGCATTTTCCAGGTATTTCGCGTAATAAAGCAGTAACGTCTCTTGACTATGCTCATGCTTACTAGCCACGACACCCTCCATTTATCTTTCACAACTTGCAAAGAAATGAACATTGATTTGTTCCCTCACCAAGTTACTTAATGCCCATAGTTTTTTACATATAGCCTTGGCGAACAAGACTCATTTTTTCCAAAACAATTCAAGGGCCCGGAAATTTCATCTTCAGTTTCAAGAACTTTCTATAACTTTCCGAAATGATTCTGTGTATAGCAAAATAAAGTTGAGCTGTTGACAAAAAAAAATAGCTCCGATTGTAAGATCCAAAACGTTTGGTTGAAGTTTGAACAAAAACTTTGTTCTTTGAGGTACTGCAGAAACTGGAAGAAATAAACTGCAAGATGTCAAACGTCCCAGATCTGCATCTTCACCAGTTCCACGTTACCATCACCTACTTACATCGTTCCCTGCCTCTACTCACCGTTCCCTGTTCCCTGTTCGCCTCTACTCACCGTTCCACTGTTCCCTGCCCCTGCCCATCATTCCTTGCTCCTACCTACCGTTTCCTGTCCTTACCCACTGTTCCCTGCCCCTACCCATCGTTCCCTACCTCTACTCACCGTTCCCTGCCCCTAGCTACCCACTGTTCTCTGCCCTTACTCATCGTTTCGTGCCCATACCCACCGTTCCCTGCCCATACTCACTGTTCCCTCCCCTACCCACTGTTCCCCGCTCCTATCCATCGTTCCCTGCTCCTACCTACCGTTTCCTGTCCCCACCCATCGTTTCCTGCCCCTACCCATCGTTTCCTGCCCCAACCCACCCTTACCTGCCCTTACCCACTGTTCCTTGCCCCTATCCATTGTTTCTTGCCTCTACCAACCATTCCCTGTCCTCTACCCCTCATTATTAACATTGTTAGTTGTAATACGATCGCTGTAGTAACAAAATTTTACTAATTAAGGGTGAAACTAAACAAAAATATCAGAAAGGTAAAAACAAGAAGAGTGACCTCTAATGCTCTAGTGAAAAGAATTGGAACTTTGAGTCCTACAACTTATTCTGTATAATTGTATATTATTCCATCGCTTTTTATTGCTCTAAAGTCAGTCTGACGAACTTGGCAGTCCAAAATGGGTTTTTCACTTACCATCCTGGGCATATGACATGCCGTTTTCTCAACAACCGTTCCTCGCTAAAAGCATTCTCAGACAAGATAAGCTCAACATCTGGAGTTCTAGGAAAAAATTGAAAAACCATTATTCTTCTATACATTTTTAATGATAGCAGAACAGCTAAATATATTGAACAAGCCTTAAAAAAGGAATATTTTACACACGGGAAAGCTCACTTCCAAAACAAGATACTGTTTCATTGCAAGAAACAGTGGAATAGAAAGATCTTTTCCGTTTAAAAACAAGGTTTGATCCCCAGCTCTACCGGTATTTAAACACTTGTCACCTTCTTTTCGGCCAACGCTGACTCAGTTTACCACCCTTACAACGTCTGTAAAACAAGTACCAATGCCTAAGATAAGTAACTGACCCGTCCGAGGAGTGTCATCTGCTCAGCACTAAAAGTACCAGAGATAAGTGCAAGCTTTGTGAAATAACTCGGCTTGGAGAGGATTTAGCTTTTTCCAAGATTTTCTTACGATCGATTGGAAAAATCAGTGCTCAAGGTATGGGTAACTGGTAGCATTACTGAGAAACGACAATATTTAATCTGGTTTATTCCTTTTAAATCGATATCCTGGGTAAATCCAGGTTAGTTTGGTTTGCTCGGTTGTGCTACCCCCTGCAACCATGTGACTTCTTTCAATAACTCCATGAAGTTTATTGAGACTTTGGCAGGTGCTGTCGAATGAAGTATCAAGTACGATTTTTCATAAGAAATTTAATAACTTACCCCACGAGATATCTCGTCTCATGTGAACAGGCCCTATGACCTAGCCTAAGATGGACTAGTGTTCCTTCCACGAGAAGTAAAGGATTATCATCAACTTATAACTAGAAACTGGAGAAAAGTACTGCCTCCATGAACTTTCTGCCAAGTGAAGGACCTTTGCTGCCTAGGACCTAGCTTTGCTGCCTAGCTCGATTAGCTTTATATGTTGGCAGCATCATGCTTTTATTGTGTATTTTTATGATTATTTATTGTATATGTTCATTATGCAGCAGGAATAAATACTTTTTGACTTGACTTATAGAAAGCGAGAAACTCACGTTTTTTGAGCATAGCCCTTTGTCAGGATTGCTCAAACATTTTACGCTAGAGCAGAGGTTACCTACTCATTGAAACATTCAACAGGTTTTAAAAAACGCTAAATTTAATTTAAGATTACTAAAACATCTTAAAAACGTCGAAATAATTATTTTCGAAAAAATAGAATTATACAAATGTTTAAAAATAAGGTTCAAAACAAAACGAAATTTTCTCAGTAGCTAATTATTGACAAACAGGGTTGATTTTCGGATCAAATTCAAAAGCATATTTGAAACCTTTCTACATTTTAATAAAATCATAATCATATACGAAATTAGTCTTAGCATTCTCTTCATGCAACATAGGTAGTTTTTTAAAATTTGAAAGCCCTCATCCCGAAAGGAATCCGTTCATGTGCTGTATAAAAATTTTCATGAGCATGCTGTCATGCTTGTTATGTCAGGGAGACATCTCAACATTTCACCACACGAGTAAAAAAAATTAACACCAGCAAAGCTCTGGTTCATGTCGTTCTGTTTGCTCTAAGGAATGTTTCAAAATAATAGAAATACCAACAAACCAAAGAAGAACTGCATTTCAACATTAAACTCTCGAGAAGTCATTTTTATTAGTCAAATGAGTCAATGAGTCATGAGTGAAGCTATGAGTCAGTCAGCGGTTTTTTGCCTAAGGTTAGGATTACGATTGGCTTCGGGGTTAAACTAGTTGCCTGTGTTTTTTCTCAGGTTAAATATTTTGACTTATGAATGATTGACTCATTGAACTTTAATCTCTAAACTCTTAATCTAATAGGCCTCCCTTAGTTTTACTTCTTTTATTATTCATTCAGTGTTTTTAATCTACTGAAGAAGGAGCTGTGTTCCGAAAACGTTTTAGAGTTAAGTTATAAAATTGTTACTGGTTTTTAAACAACATCTCAATGAAATAATAATCTTGTTATTGTAATTAGATTATTTAACCAGTTCTATATTATGTACACTACGGGTGGTGTGGTTGACACAGTTGGTAAGATCTCTGCATTCTAACAACAAGGTCCCCGGTTCGAACCATGGCTTTACCAAGATTCAAATATTTGTGCAACCTTCTATTCCGCCTAAGCCAACTCAGCTTTCCATCCTTATGGGGTAGGTAAATGAGTACCAGCATCTGCTGGGAGCTAACCTGCGATGGATTAGTGTCCCATCCAGGGAGAGTCAAAACACTCTCATTTGCTTAACACTACAGAAACTGGAGATAATGGCTGCCTCTATGGACCATCTTGCTGGTAAAGGATGACAATGATGATGATATCATGTATACTACACATGGTTACATCAAACACTGAAGAAGGCAGAGACTTCTGCTGAGACATGGCTGCAAAATTGAATCGAAATGTGTCATGAATTTATTAAAATTTAAATATAAATCAACTATTGAACAAATAATAATTAACTCTGAATGCTTGTGCACAACTTTCAACTGTTTCAAAATTCATCCAGTTCCTTGTCCACGTATCAGTATTGTATTTTCATTTGCAGTTTTTCTATCCAAAACTAACCTGGTGACCTGTCCTCCTTTGGCCAGTATGAATGCCACATCTGGGTTACACGCCCTAATCAACTTTTGAACACGGCTCAACTGTTCATTCTGAAAAACAAAAGAAAAAATAATAAGTCGTTAATTAACAACAATTACCCAAAGGGGAGGTGAATAGGCAGCGACCCTGAGAGGGATAGTTATTTTAGTATTTACGAAAATAATGGTATAAAAATGCACATAATTTTGTGCCTGGATTCATTTGAACACTCCAGCATTTAACACACTCCAACATTGATTAAACACTGTCCAACACCACCCAACAATTAACAACTATTCCTTAACGGGAGGGTGAATGGTGGTGGATAGCTAGCCCTAGGCACCGACCATGAGAGGATAGTTGTTTTAGTATTTACCAAAATAAGTTGATAAAAATACACTTTATTTTCACAGAAACAGTACAATGTAAACCATGTCAAATTGACTTCCGCTTCAAAATTATCTAATATTCTTGGATATCGTGAGTTACGGGAGCAAATCAGAGCTTGCAAAAATGGATACTTAATATATAGGGTATTTTAATACCCTAGTATCCATTTTTGCAAGCCCTGATTTGCTCCCGTAACTCACGATAATTACTTTAAAAAAAGTAATTAGTTTGCATTTAGTACTTACTTGTGGCTCCAGACAACTTGTAAACACGATATTGTTCACAAACCCTGTAAAACATGAAACGTTCGAATGAATTGGGTTTCTGGAATTCATTTTGCAAGAAAACAATAATTTCATGTTTTACCATTTATGATTCATAGTCGGCGATTGTTAAAAGTAGGTAAAATTTGTGATATAGTGTACGAGCATCTCCGTTAAATTAACTTACTATCTTCGGGTGAAGTCAGTTCAAAAACTAACAACTGTTTTCAAGGTCAGGGAATTTTGACTGAGTCAGGGAAAATTCTTTTTTTTAGTCACCGAAAAGTCAGGAAATTTTGTATCAAACCAGACATCATGTGTCCCTTGACAAGAAGACTCGTGTCATTTTTCTTTTCTGTCTCATTGGGTAGTTCATCTGCTTCAAGTACCAGCTCCTCTGCAAGGAATTGTAGCTTCTGCTTAATCTTTCTCATCTCACTTCTTCTAAGATTTTTCTCAGTAGTTCCTATTCTGTTCTTTCTGCCGACTGCTTCGTTTTATCCAGTTGAAAGTGATACCTTTCTTGCACACGAGAGCATACTATCGATAGTTCTCTTGTTACACAGTCTTCAATAGGTTTCCTCTCTTGTTCGATAACATAATATACTCTGAGAAAACCAACAAATGTGTCCTGATGCATGTTGTTTCTTAGGATTTCTTTATTATCCCAGAAATTTCCCTCTACACATTATTGTTCATATGACAATATTTGCATTTGCTTTATATTACCACAGAGCACAGCTCTGCATATTTTTGATTGTCTTCAATGTTTTCTTGGAAGAATACATCAAGGCTCAAGGATCTAACTGAAGCATTGTAAGAACTGAATCACTTTTCTCACAAAGGAATTGTACTGCTGTAATGCCGTGTCACACTTTATGTTGAAGAAGGTTTTCAAATTTTCTTGTCGCATTCTTTAGCTTCTTTGCACTGTATCTAGGAAAAGGGACACAATTCAAGATGTCTGGCCACTGGGTATTTCAGGGAGCACCTTTCTATTAGCTTGAGTGATAAATTCTGCAAAAACAATACACAATCATTTTGACAGTCTAAAATTTGCAGTGGATTTGCATTTTTTGTTGCAGCAGCAGCAGCTTCTTGCACAAGCAACTTGTTACCAAAACGACAAAAAATTGATACAAAATTCCGACCATATTCCCTGACTCAAAAATCAAAATTCCCTGACCTCGGAAAAAAAATTTTCCCCTGACCCGTGGGATCCCTGTTAACTTTAGAAGGTGTCATTTAAAAGATCGCTAAGTATACATTTTCCAAGCATTATGCATAATGAATCTATCAGATTTGATTGAAATCGATATCACAATGCACACGAGTGTTGATAACAGAAACCTTGTATATTATCACAAATCATCTGGTGAGCGCAATCCTATTTTCGTGCAGTGGGTTGGGTGTCCTGCGGTCGCAATGTTCTATTTTTATGCTGTGGGTTGGGTGTCCTGTGGTCGCTATGTTCTATTTTTATGCTGTGGGTTGGGTGTCCTGTGGACACTAAGTAGAAAATTTATGGATACCAAAATGGTCGCCCCACAAAATCATTATCTCAGGCGATGTCTCGGGGATGTTATGTGCTGATTCGTTCCTGAATTTCACACAACAGACAGTACGGCATCTAAGTTTCCCATGAAATTCAAGATTTGAACAAGCTTTGTGAGTGGCTGAATTACGATTGGGGTGAGATTTATCTTTCCATTCATTGGATCAAATTTCATGGGAAGCATATATGTCATACTAACGCGCACAACTTTCCGTTCATTTATGTTTGTGTCATCTGTATACCAAACCTTGTCAATTTAGTGCAGATGGCTCAAAATTTGGCGAGTAACTACGATTATTTGTTACTAACACATCTTTTATTTTTCCGTTGGTAACTGACAGGACTGTGCACTAAGTACGTGCAGCACGCACAGCACGCAAGCTGGTATTCTTCAGTCTCCATACCTAATAATCCTATAACTATGCAAATCGTCGAGTGCACCTTTTACCTCTAGTATATTATAAACCAGTTATTTTCTAACAGAAAGTGAGTACTGCGAGTACACTATTTTGTAATAGTGACAATACTGCATGTTCTGGTGACATCCTTGAAACGACTCTCGATACAATATGGACTTGAACCGCTGATCGTATGTATTGCATGCTTATTGCTAGTGACATCCAAATAGTAAGCTACTTGCTTCCCTTGCAGCAATAAGGATTGATTAGAGAAATCAACCAAAAAATTTTTTCCAAGAACTGGTAAACTTCATTTTAATTTCGAATCTTTGCATCTCTTTCAGAAAAAAAATGTAGGAGTCCTTTTTAATGTTATATAACGCAGTAATTTTCAATGGTATCAAAATGTCTAACAGAAAAAATCATTCTATACCTGTGCAAAACAATTGCCTGGTTTACAGTACCCAAAAGGATAAACTGTTTTTCTGACTACTGCTTAAAGTATCTACAAAGTACTGACTGGAAACTAAGTCTGTTCCATACCTTGGGCACATTGTTCCAACAACTTGGGCAGCACGTAACTACAATAAATAATTGAAATAAAAGTAAGTAGTTTTAAGCAATAATTCGATAAATATCGAAAATGAATGAATTAAAACAAGACTGAAACGTCATATAGGCGTCTGTCTTTTAAATGAAACTCATTCATATCGTTTGGAAAAAGATACTATATTTTCAATGACAAAAGAATATTAAAATAGAAGTAATTCAAAAAATTGATATGCAAGCTCTTTGCAGGTTGCTAAACTTTAAAATTGATGATGAACAAACTTGTTGCAACTTAAATTTCTTGAAATAGCAATAGTCATTCTCTGACGTTAGGTGGATGTAATCGTATCCATATTGTAAATACCAATGTTGGGGATAGGAGATGGTGGAAGATTTCTGTTTTCTGTTAACCAAGTCTGGTTAGCCTAGTTGATAAGGCGACATTCTATCGTTCAAGAGGCTTGGGTTTGATTCCCAGTTGGACCAACACTCAGGGTCTTAAAATAATTGAGAAGTTGCTGCCTTTGCTCTAAGATCTGCAAATGGTTAGACTTTCGTGTTTTTTTCGGATAACGATGTTAAACCATAGAGACACATCTGTGTTTATGTGTGTGTCTGTCATGCGAAATGACTCCGCCATCTTTAGAATGGTAAAGACGGTGTCCCCAATAAGTATTAAAGTTAAGCTTATGAAATGTTGAACAAAAACCGACCTCGTTTTAAAAAAACTGACACTTGCCTGTCTTCCATAAAAACATTCTGTGGATCAATACAGCAGGTAACAGCTCCGATCTTCATACTACGGGACACACTGGCATCTGGGTGATGTGACAGTGCTTGCATAACATCAACTAGGTCAGTAAACCTGTCAATATACATATACATATATACAAAGATATTAAACTATCGCTTGTACTGTAGGAGAGCTTTGAGTTTTTCACCAGGCTATGAAGACACGGAGGACGTATTTTATTTCTTAATGAATTTGCATTAATGAGCTACATTAACTTTGGTCCATTAAGTGTTTTACTTTCCTCATGTTTTATTTCTTTTATAAAATTATTGCTATCCGTCTTAACAAAACGAAGGACTATATCTGGACCTCGTATGTATACTTAATTTTTTTCATGAAGCTGTAAATTTTCATAACTTGGAGATAGCCAACCATAATTCTACGCCATTTTCATGCTATAAAAGCAAACTTGTAGACCAATTGGGCAGACGTGGTTGGTGCAGTTGGTAAGATCTCAGCCTTACAACCACAGGATCCCCAAGTTCGATCCCGACAGTTTGCCAAGATTCGAATATTTGCGTGACCTTCTTTTCCGCCAAAGCTAACTCAGCTTTCCATCCTTCCGGGGTAAGTAAAAAGTACCAGCGTTTGCTAGGAGGTAACCTGCAATGGATTAGTGTCCCGTCCTGGGGGAGTCAGACTCTCATCCGCTTAACATTACAGAAACCGGAAATAAGTGCGGGCACCATGGGCCACGTAGCTCATCAAGGATTTACCTTAGCTGTAGATCAATAACAATGCACGTACTATCCAAACTGATTTGATAATAAAAATTACGGGTAGAATCATATTTAAGACAACGTTTCGGTGTCCTCCTGACACCATCATCAGGTCAAAATAAAATATTCAACAGACAACAAGAATATTAATGTTCAAGTTCAAGTTCTTAGTCCC
>JAOBAY020065533.1:0-12353 GCA_025331085.2 Zoanthus sociatus
ATAATGAATATTGGTCTTAAAATAGGCAAAGAATAATGAATACTCGCGAAAAATAGGCTGGGAATAATGAATATTCAAAGTAAAAATATTCCGCTTCAACCCCCGAATATAGATTTAGACACTGCCTAAAAGCAGAGCTCTCAATAAGATTCAACCTAATAGCCCCAGTACTTTGGGTGGTAGAGGCCCTAAAAGTAAGATTTTTTTCAATTTCTTTGATTTATTTTGAGCACTTTAAATGACAGCTTTAGTTACAAAACAGTACTCAACTGTATCGAACACGACGGAAACAGAGGCCTCAAGGTTGATTTCTCGCCATATACACAAACAATTTACAAATGCCAAAATTATATCAAAGAACACACGAAGGAAAAAAAACAAATACCATTTAGAAAAAAATCACTTTAAAGATGAACGAGAAAAGAAAATATTTCACTTGTGTACACGAACGTCGTACGGACTGACGGACAACGGACGGACATGACGTCATGACGTTGAAAATTTAACTCGATGTATATACTATATTTTCTTAAGTATGATGCTCCGCAGAAGCTCCGCTACAATTCATGCTTATTACCAACAAGCTAACCGAGCGAAGACGCGAGGCTGGTGAGGTGGCAGCATTATGGAGCCATACGAGGATAATATTCAGGCGACACAAATCTAGAGTGCTTTGTAAGAGATGTAGTGTAAGGATCATTTAGCCAATCGGAGGTGGGCTAAGAACTGCATCGAAACTGTAGCCAATAAGAGTGCGCTAAAGATGTATGTAGCGCTAGGCGGCGTGGTTACCCTCCTAGTCAAATTTGAGTAGTGCATGTAGCGAGTTGTGTTTTCGTTATCTGAAGAGATATTAAAGGAATCAAAACGTTCTTACCGCGCTCATTTGTGAGGTTTATAATTTGTTCTGATATTCTTTTAACTTTGGGCTTGGTATATTGAAGTCATGTAGCGGAACCGTCTTGATTTCTGTGGAAAGTAGAGACAACAAAACGTTCTTTTCGCGTTCGTTTGTAAGCTGTATATATAATATTTATCTCACCTCAATTTTTCTATTTATATCAGCGACTTTTTTATTTCATTTTTATCTGATGAGGGCTGAAGTAGAACAATCGAAAGCTTATAATTATTAAAATTTTTAACCAGAAAACATTTGATTTTTTTTAAATTTTTAACCGTAACTTGTGTCCTTGTGACACAAATTTACGGGATTTTAAAAAATTTATTAAGTTTTTGTCATAATCGTCGGCACTTAGCGATAGCTACTACTAGTGTATGTTTTATATCCCACAACCCGGTACGGTAGTAGAAAATTCATGCACATGTACTTTGTTTATCACCTGCTAGCACCCGCTATTTTAGTTTTTAGCAGCTTATTTTCTGTCAGACAAAGATCTAAACGGTGATCTTGATGGTAATGAAAAAATTGACGATTTATACAATAAAGATAAAAATTAAAGAAAAAAACATTCGGGGACAAAACTTGGCTCTTTCTCGATATAAACAACTCTGAATAAGGGTCTGTCCCTATGGCCCCGTCCACACGTATCCGGATATTTTTGAATCCCCAACCTTTTCTATATCCGTTCGGGATACGGCTATCATCCACACGCATCCGGCGAATTCGCAAACAAATCTGGATATTTTTGAATCCGCTCACCAGAGTGGAAATTTTGGAATCCGATAACATTTCGAATCCGGATATTTTCTGATAAGATGGCGCGGCGCATGATCTGTAACCAATATTCATAGAGTTGTCCTGGGTACTATAGTGAATCCGGAGTGAATCCGAATACGTGTGGACGGGCGAATTTGATTTGAATACGCTGTGATCACATGACGTGTGGATGCGGATATTTTCGTATCAGGAAAGAAAATGTTACGGATTTAAAAATATCCGGATACGTGTGGACAGAGCCTATGTCTAGGTACATAATTATGTACATATAAGGGTATGTCTCTTTCAGTATTGTTTATATTGAGAAAGAGCCCAAAACTCTGAATTTTCGTTCAAAACGTTCGTATGAGTATTCCCTCCAAACCATCTGCCACAATCCCGGCTGTTTCAAATAGCTTCTGGTTTTTTAGTTTTACTAGAAAGATACTGCACACGATTTCAAGCCGGCGCTAAAGTAAAGTAATAACCTTCTCAAGTTTAACAAAACTGAGCAAACTCCTAAAATATTACTTTATCTTTGTCATTCTCTTTTTACAAAATACTTGGCCTGTTCGCCAGGTAAACTACGAACCAATTTTTACTTATAGCACCGGCTTCTGAATCGCTTGAAATGACTCATTATCGATATAGGAGCATGCATCTGATGTTGATATTAGCTTTTAAAACCTCTATTTTACGTTATTTTAAGAGAACAAATCGGACCGCTGCCTATTTACTACTTTGAGTTGCTTGGCCGGCAGCCGGTCAGACTAAGTAAAAGAGCCGTACATTTCTAGGTTGCTTGTCGCCTCCACTTTTTAAATGTCATACCAAAAGAATGCAATGCATAAAATGTGGACTGTAATAATGATACCGCAAGGTTATTGTTTTATCATTTGTATTATGCAATATTAAACCTATAATTCAGTTGAAGCTTGATTGTCAAAACTTTGAAGTTTGATTGGCCGGTAGAACATGTCTTGCTCCCATTCCGTTCACGGATAGATGCATTTACCAAGAAGAGGTTGGAGGTTTGAATTGCTATTCTAACAAGATGAAAAGCTATCATTTATTTTTTCCCGTCCTTCTGCTGACCGCCTATCGAGGTAATTCGTGTTCTCATGATTGGGAATGTCCAAATTATTTTCAATCCCAACAATATTGTTGCGGTGGAATGTGTACTTCAATATCATGTGATGATAATTTTGGTAACTGTTATTCCAATATGGATTGTCCTGGTCCAACCATATACTGCTGCACCGACTCCTCGATTCAATACTGTGTGGAGGATGAAAGCGAGTGTCCACTTTCTGTAGGAGCTATATTTGGCATTGTTTTTGGAGTTTTAGTTGTTGTTATTGGAGTAGCGACTATCATTTCTTGTTGTATGTGCATAAGTTGTCCACTTCATCCTTCACGACGCCATCGCCAGGGGCAGATTTACAACACAAGGCCGACAACTTATCAGACAATTGGAAACACCACAGTCACATCGACTTCCTTCCATCCACAGCCGTCTGCTCCTAATCCTCAGCAGTTTGGCGGACAGCATTATCAAACTACTTACAATAGGTATACTCCGCCGCCACAGTACACAGTGTAGCCAAACATAGTGAATTCGCTTGACTTGAGCTAAAAAATTGGAATCAGCTAGCAATCAAATTTTAGGAAACACAGTAAGCGTTTTGTAAAAGTGATTTTAAACAAAGCTCATTTCATTCAATAATAAATGACAAAGAATAGAAAAAACATCAACTTTAAAGTAGAAATGTGAATCTCCGCACAGGCGAAGCATGCTTAGGTTGTGTTTAAAAGAAACTAAAGGAAACCACGATTTCACATTACTTCCGGCTCCGATCAGCAATGTTAACTTTATATATGTTATCATTCACATGATTTCAGCAAATATGTGTAACTCGCGGAAGAGAATAAATCATTTTAACTTTGTAAATTATCATAGCACAACAAGGGTTCACAAAATTCACTGTGAGGTCTTTGTAGACAGTTTTCATAATTCAATATTGTCATAAGGTCAAAAACAATGTATTTCAGAGATTGTTAATGTTTCATGCATCACCATTAAACGAGAACAAATTGCTTGATCATGCAGTTGCATTTTAACTCTTGAAGCTCTTAGGGATAACTTTATAATCGAAAGAGACGGGAAACAATTCGAAACGATCAGGTCGACCAAAACTTATTTGCTGGCGCTTAATATAGTTTTAAAACATTTGTCACGAATCGAAAGTGCTAAAATATAGTTGTATATCACTATATGGGTGTGTCTTTCAAACAAGGACTTTTACGTCATCTTACGCAGTTAAAAACGTCAGAAAATTTTGTAACGCAAGGGCAATTGGTTTACTTTTATTTTCATTTTCGAGAAATCAATTTTCCCTTCATAAAATCAATTGGTAATTTTACAATTAAAATCACTCGGTCGTTCTGGTTAAAAACAAATCACGACAGCTAGCTGAGCGGTCACGCTCTATAGATATCCTTAAACCCACTCGGTATATTTTGCTATCTCTTAATGTCGGTTTATATACGTTATGAACTGTTGTCGTAGTTTTGTACGCAGTTTAAGCTGCCTAAACAAAGTCTTCTTTGGTTTTCTGTGTTTTACCGATATGTCGTGTTTGTGAAACAGCAGGCAGCAAACGCGATTTTTCACCTCATCAATTGATCAAAACTTTCTGACTCGTGTACTTTTGTAGCAGACCATACCAATCTATACAGATTTTTCAGGTCTTCTGTGTTTACCGTTGAGTCGTGTTTCTGAAAGAGCATTTATTCACAAGTTTCCACCACAGGTATCCCAAACTATATTTGTGACACTATATACTAACATATTTCATCATTTGATTTATAAAGTAAATATATGTGATTTTACGTCTGTATTCAGGCCATAGCCAAAATCAGGGACGGCGGAGCATAATTTAAAATAGGGGGGCTTAAAAAAATAGAATTTTTAAGGTGATGTTCATAGATGCTAGTCAGTCGAAGGTACGAACCTTTAGAGAGGTAAATTTTGAAATCTAGAGTCTCGGAAAAACTATTTTCAGCATTCTTGACAGGATGTTTAGTCTGTTTCACATTGTGAATATTTGTTTTGGCTTAAAATTGGGGAGGCTAAAGCCCCCTCAGCCCAAGTTCTTCCCCCCATCCATCCCTCCCAACGGCTCCGCCGTCCCTGAAAATGAAATAAAAATGTGGAAATGATTAGATGTTGGATCTCTGGTTATAGAATGCAAGTAATAGACGTCACTCTCGGTGTAAAGAAACAAAATGTGATTGCATGGCTATTACAACAACATCGTTTAAGGCAAATTTAATGGCAATATTTCGATCGAGTAGCCGTGCTACTCTTTGTCAAGCCAAAGCTGGAGTGAGTAAAATTATACCGGATATTGAAACTAATATGTCTTAGTTATATATTAACTTGTTATTTATACGCTTATATTTTAAAATGTTAAGAACCGTTACAATTTTACTCACTCCAGCTTTGGCTTGACAAAGAGTAGCTAGCACGGCTACTCGAAATATTGCCATTAAATTTGCCTTAAACGATGTTGTTGTAATAGCCATGCAATCAGATTTTGAAACTTTAACTTGTTGTACTTTGTCATCATTATGTGTTGTTTTGGGTTGGTTTCTAACGCTGGAAGAAAAGTATGGAAACACGCCATCGACCAGCTTGAACTCTAACCATCGTAAATCTCCAAAAATAAATTGAAATTCAAAAATTTTTCAAAATCCTTTCTTCAAGATAAATTTACAACAAAGTTGAATCGTATTTGAATCCTCACACGAAACATTGATGTAACAAATTAGCCATTTGTAGGCCAAACTGTAAGTTTCGGGGCCATTATACGTTCTGTATGGCAACGGATTTCAACAGTCGAGCAAAAATTCAAACTCAGTGGGGTAGACAAGTGCAAACTGGACACCATCGCGCTAAAATATATTTCAATTTTGATTGGTCGTGCACACAATAGTTATTCGAAGTACTACTAATAATAGATAATAGACTTTATTTAAGTGTCAAGTCTTCTAGCTGACCAAAGGCCTACTAATTGGTGACACCATCTTTACCACTTTAAGGTGGACGGAGACCTTTCACATGACCTTTCACATGGCCGCCTGGTTAGCCTAATTGGTAAGGTGTCAGTTTATCGTGCGAGAGGCTCGGGTTTGATTTCCGGCCAGACCAACACTTAGTGTCTTAAAATAATTGAGGAGAAAGTGCTGCCTTTGCTCTAACATCTGCAGACGGTTAGACTTTCGCGTCTTCTCGGATAAGAACGTTAAACCGTAGGTGCAGTCTCTCGACACTCTATCGAGGGACTTAAAAGAACCCACACATTTGTCGCAAAGAGCAGGGTAGTGATCCCAGTGTTGTGGTCTGTCTTCAACACTAGTACTGAGGGCATTTACGGTTAGTAATATATGTGAGCTGCTGTTGCGGACTATCTAAGACCCTCAACTGTTGAAAACTGTATTCATTTGTGATGCACATTTGATCATATCCATATGAAAAATGCACAATATAACTGTTAAATATTATTATTATTAATATTGTTACTCTAGATAGTATTGGGTGACAAGGGAGTTTTAAAATTAATGTCATAAAACTTAAATTGACTGAAATCGGGCATTCCATCCCCACTCATGGTCAGAAATATTTTTTATTAGCTGCATCTGAATTTCAATAAACACTACGACCATATTTTTAATAGAAAGTGAGTGCCGTGAGTGACGATATTGTTCTATTTTCAGCATTTTTAAAATGTATTTGAATTTGAACCACTGATCGCATGTATTGTGTACTTAAATGCTAGTGACATCCTTCAATTAACTCTCGATATGATATTGATTTGAACTGCTGATCATATGTATTGCATGTTTGTTGCTAGTGACATCCAAAGATTACACTTTGTTCTGAATAGGAGGCTACTTGCTTCACTCGCAGCAATAATTATGTCACTCAGCATTGTTAAACATTTTTCATGAGAACACTGATAAGAAATGCATGTTATCTTTTTGAAATTCATATGTAAAATATGCTGCCTAGTTAGCCTAATTGGTAAGGTGGCAGTCTATCGTGCAGGAGACTTGGGTTCGATTCCTGGTTGTACCAACACTCAGGGTCTTTAAATAATTGAGGAGAAAGTGCTGCCTTTGCTCTAACATCTGCAAACAGTTAGACTTTTGTGTTTTCTCAGATAAGGACATTCAACCGTAGGCCTTTGGAGACTTCTGTGTTTATGTGGCATAACCGCCGCCTGGTTAGCCCAGTTGGTAAGGTGCCAGTCTATCATGCGGGAGGCTCGGGTTCGACCAGCACTCAGGGTCTTAAAATAATTGAGGAGAAAGTGATGCCCTTTGCTTTAACATCTGCAAATGGTTAGACTTTCACGTCTTCTTGGATAAGGATGTTAAACCGTAGGCCCTCGGGGACATATATATATATCTGAGTGTGTTTATGTGTGTGTCTGTCATGTGCAAGGTCTCTGTCCACCTTTGAGTAGTAAAAATGGTGTCCCCAATTAGTAGGCCTTTGGCTGGCTAAATAATACTTGACACCTAAATAAAGTCGTTATTATTATTATTATTATTATTAAATATCTTTTAATCACTCCATTCAGGGCTAGAGAAGCTCTGCGTCAGTGTTTACCAGATCAGCTAAAGGATGGAACATTTGCAAACTGTTTGAAAGATGATCAATCAACCAAGAGATGGCTCAGTCAGTTGATGAAAAACCTCCAGGAAGCCACCATTTCAGATCCACGTGGCATTCCTTTACCACCTTAACATTTCAGTGAATATTTAGACCAACAGTGTATATATTAAAATAATGTACATTTGATGCATATTTTGAACACAATGTTTAAGAAATGACAGTTTTCATATCCAGTATTATAGCATTTTTACATTTTTGTATAATGTAAATAGAAAAATATAACTATAACTGTAAAGCAAACATGTGTACTTAAAAAAGTTTGGAATAAATAGTTTTTGTTCTGCTACTAGCATTGAAACTGTCTTTCATTAAAATGTTGAGAAAAACTTGCCTTATTGATGCTTTACATTACTTTCAAGACAATTTTAAAACTAAGTTACTTTGTCTCAAGCATTGCTAGTATTGAAGAAGTCAATTCCTTACCGTATTATACTAAAAACGATCTTATTAAAGTTTTAATATTGAGTAAATCTAAATTTTTTACATGCATTTTTTTTAAATGCTTTATTTTACGTCAATTGCGAAGAAAGTGGTTGCCCATTCTTCCTAGCCAGAGGCTAATGTTTAATCGATTGATGGCTCAGATCTTGACTTGAAAGTTGAATTTGCTGAGGGAGGAAAATCAGAGTACCTGGAGAAAAACCCTTGGAGTCAGATTAAGATCGACAAATCTCACCCCATATGCAGAGCCCAGGACTCAATCTCTGGTCGTAGAGTTGCGAGGCACAGCTGATGACCACTACACCAACCTGAGTGTATTCAGCAAGTACTGAGTCCCTTCATGTTATTTCTGTCAGGCAACCAACAGATTGGCCCATTTTATTAATAATACTTTTAATTATAAATACAAAAACATTAATTTTGCAATAAGGGTGAATGTCAAAGCTATTAAAGGAGAACTGAACCCTAAAATTAACTTTTCCTCGTTTGAAAATCTAGGCATAGTAGAACAATTATAATTTTATGAAGTTTTTTTAAGCTGTTAGCTGAGCAGTTCAGAAAAATTTGATGTTTTGCAACGAATAGACAAAATTTGATGGGCAGCTCAGTATGTGATGTCAGCAGTTGTTTATGACGTAGGTTACGATATTAGGGTGATTAAAATGAGGAAAAAACATGGTTACTGTGCGGCTTTTGGCTGGTATTAAAGAAAAAAACTTTGCAAGACCCAGATTGCCCAAAAAATATCAAAATTTCAAAGCGAACTGCCATATTTATTCTCTCAATATCATAACCTACGTCATAAACGACCGCTGACAAGTTTATTTGGGACCACGGCATCAAACCTTTTCTTGAAAGTTTTCTTCTTTTTCCATATTGAATTTCTCAATGTTATTCGACTAATTTGAAAAAAAAAACGTCACAGAGTTAATCTATAGCTACTACACAAATAGATTCAAATAAAAAAAGGTTAGTTTTAGCATTCAGTTCTCCCTTAATAGTAAGTCTGTTGCTGTTAAAGCATGTAAGCAGCAAGTCGTTTTGAGTGTTGACACTGGCTTAGTATAATTAAATCATTCCTGTTTTGAACTCTGCCCACAGAACGAAGAAAGACAGGGTCGTATTTTGCAATGTCTGCAATGCTGACCATTTGCTCTGCTTTGTTTTGCTTCTGATTTTACTTTCACACTTAAATGACAGCTTTTGTATCCTCAAAAGATGAGCTGACACTCTGGTGTACAGTTTGCAGATGTTTTTCAATTTTGTCAATGATTCATAATTATTCTGACTACTACTTTTTCTCTCTTTTATGACTTTTTGCTTGGTGTCGACCTAGAAGAGTTCTTCAAGTAACTGTTTTCTTCTTGCCACGTCTGGTCACTTGTAGGAGCTTCTTCTTTCTTGTTTCCAAGGCTTTTAGCTATTGTGATACAATAAGAACAATTCAATCAATGAAAATGAAAGAATTTACAACAGTTTTATCTACTAATTATTTACAATTCATAATCATGATAAATATATTGAACAGAATACAACCTTCCATTATTATAATGGACTGGCTGTCCTAATAGAACACAACAAATGTGGACCATTTTGTCTATTGAAATTAATTTCCCTTTTTCCTTCTTAAATTCACCTCCTGGTGCCAATTCTCTACAAATCCACAGACTTTGTGTAGCATATTTATTGTATTTTAGTGCATACACCCCATTTCTATATATAATTACTACTAAATGAAAAACAGTCTCAGTATTTAGTGTACTTTGCCTCATGTACAATTTAACACTGTTTTATTGGCTGGGACCAAGGGAAACAGACGTGTATGTTTTGCAGTCCCGAGACTGCCGTTGAGGGACCACAAAATATACTGCTTTCCCAAGGCTAAGGTCAATAAGTATTTTCTTAACATATACCAACTATCAAAGAAGAACAAAAAATAGCTTTTTAAAAAAAAATTACTATCGAAACCTGTGTTTTGTGAACCTTTGAAATCACACTGAATTACAGTGATAAACATTTCAAGAGTATTTTCCATTTAAAAAAGCTCAATTAACTTCCAGTTTTCTTATTACCAGTCCATAAAGGCATAATATATTGTTGCTTGCTGAGTGCTTAGTTGCCGGGAAACAGCGAAACTTGTTCACATGCAGGTGATGGGCACTTTATCTTAATTATTACCATTCCCCACTATACTTATTATAAACAGCCAACTGGTTTGCCTCCTATTAGTTGGGGTTTTTAATTGTGTCGTGTTCGTGTCAAACTCAGAGATATTAGTATAAACCTACTAACGGTCTAACACGCATCCCACTTTCTGATTGGCTAC
Source organism: Zoanthus sociatus (assembly GCA_025331085.2). NCBI lineage: Eukaryota > Metazoa > Cnidaria > Anthozoa > Zoantharia > Zoanthidae > Zoanthus > Zoanthus sociatus. The sequence continues at coordinate 10,168 of JAOBAY020065533.1, forward strand.
TCTACTCAAGGTCTATTTGTGATAGCCTACTAGTAGAGAAAGATGGTGAATCAAAATAGTAATGAGCCCTGTTTTGCTACAATAGCAGAGGATTTCACTGGTAATTTAATTTGTACATCCTTTCTTGACCGATTAGTAGGTTTATACTATAACAGACCTCTCAGTCTCATGGACTATGAGTTTGAATAGCCTATTTGGCCTACGGCCTCATAGGCTATTTACTCGTTACGTTGTACATTCATCCCCGAGGTCTAATTGTTAATTAGTTTTACAGCTACTCCAGAAATCTGAGTATAAATAAAGTATTTAGTTTAGTTTTAGTTAGCTTGCACCACCATTACATCAACAGCTTGTGCTAGTTCTGGGTTTCCATCAAAATCAAAACTAAATTACTTTAATTAACAAATAAAGAGGTCTAAGCTGTGTATTAGGCTGTGTTATAAAATAATTTGGATAGTACATTCATTTTGGTCTACAAGTGTGTTTTCATAGCGCTCTGAAGCACGAAAATGATGTGAGCAATATGGTTGGCTGCCTTCAAGTTGTGAGAATTTACAGTTTTATGTAAGAAATTGAAGTATACACCTTGTAATGATGAAAAATAATTTTATAAAAGAAATATTATGTTATCCGTGTATTTATAGCCTAATGAAAACCTCGGCAAAGTTTGTGAGAATTCTCGAGCAGGTGAAAACCATTTGCTCTCGAATTTTTCCAAATGTTTGCCTCAGTTTTCAACCAGCTACGAAACCATGGAAAACTTGGGAATTTAGGACATAAGCCAAAGGGAGTGTTTTCTACATTTCTCAAGTGTTCTCAAATGCACTGAGTCACAGTCTAATACACGGCTTAGGCTTCTTTGTTTTTACAAAGTAAAAACATGCTTTTTCTTTGTTCTATATTGAGTGCACATAGGATTCTATATATCTTTAGTATGAACCTACTATTGGTCCAACATGCATTCTGATTGGCTGAGCTCAATTAGAGGTCTATTTGTGATAGCCTACTAGTAGAGAAAAGATGGCTCGATCAAAATAATAAGCCCCGTTTTGCTATAATATTTAGATGATTTCATCAATAATATAATTTGTACATTCCTTATTGACTGATTACTAGGTTTCTACTAATTAAAACAATTACACCTCTCCACCTCATGGACTAGGGAGTTTGAATAGCCCATTTGGGCCTACAGCCTTGTGGGCTAGTGACTCGTAGTCCATTAGTTCTCGAGGTCTAATTGTTAAGTAGCCTGTAGGAGTTTACGGGTTTTGATAAAGGTTACTACTAAGTTACATAGTTTAAAAAAATAATTATAGGCAGTGACTATAGGTTCGGCAGCTAGACATGGTCTTATAATTACTAAATATCCGGCAATCATTTTTTCCCAAATATATAATTAGATCTCCTTAAAACTTACCCTTTTTCAATTGAAAATGTTTAGAATTTATTTACATGGCCCAAGCACTTCATGATCACATGAGCCAAAATTTCAAATTTTGTGTTTTACTTTGGCTCTGAATATAGCATGCTAAACATCCAAACATGACACTTAAAAAAATTTTCGCTAGACATTGCTGTGCACGAACTTCAATTTACCAAACATCTGGCAGTCATTTTTTTTCAATTTTATCTCCTTAAATCTTACCCATGTTCAATTGAAAATGTTTCCACACGAGCCAAAATTTTGCTTCAGTAAAAGCACTTTGGAAACGCATTTCGTTCTGTAAAATCCTTGTCAGACTTGATGGCTTTGGTCTGTCTCCATAAAGGATTGTTCCAGTTTTAAAAATTTCCACAGATGCTTCAGTCTATGATTTCTTTCTCCCACAACTTCGGGGATAATTTCCGTACTGGGGTGTACTTATTTATGCATGCATGCAGTTTCATCGTGTATATTACTATAGAAATCAGTGTCTGGGTAAGGTTTACCCAACTTCGATAGATCTACATTCAATCCATTGCCATCTTTGCACACAAGCAAGTACACACAGTTAGGACTTCTTAAATCCTGTAGCTGATACATTGCATCTATGCGAATATAAAGTTCCAGATATTCTGCATATAAATTAGAATCAAGAGTCATAAAAAACACAACTTTTTTTATTGCAAACATGTTTCGGCAGTACTACTGCCATCGTCAGTGCACACAGTTAGCTCTACCTTACCAATATGCAATTAGTTGCACT
>JAOBAY020065543.1:0-12353 GCA_025331085.2 Zoanthus sociatus
TACTACTACTACTACTACTACTACTACTACTATTACTACTACTACTACTATTACTATTACTACTACTACTACTACTATTACTACTACTACTGCTCATATTAAGTTAAGGTATCGTTACTACGTGATAAATATTTATGAGTTAGCTAGTGATTCAGTATTTATTCAAAAAAATGTTTGAAAACAAAATTGTGAAATGGAAATCATGAAAAACAGTTATTCAGAAATCTTACCGCAGATCCAGTTGTTTACTGTTTTTTTAAAATCATACTTAAGCAGCTGTTGTTGTTTTTTGTTACCAGCCAAGTACGGTGGGACGATTTGTGTTGGAACATATCTAGTGCTGTCCATGAGGTTATGAAGGGCTGGCAGCATAGCAATCATGGTGTGTCAGAAATCAACAAGGCATTCATAAGGGTAATAATTTTAAGGTTATTGTAAAAGCATACTTCTTGTACGATGTGGCTGAAAAGATCATCTCACAAATATTAATAGTACATGCGATTAAATCAACTCTAAGTTGGAAAAGTGTTTAACATTAGCAGAGCACAAGGTTGACATCTCGAGCGCTAGTCCTTTGTCAGTGTTGCTTTTAATTATAAAAGCTGAAAAAATGCCTTGTTCTCAGCTGTAAAGTGGGAAAATGTTACGCCAGGTCTCACAGCAATTAGTACGTGTACGTGCGCCATTGACATGTAATTGCTCTTCACAAATGCATTAATCATCAAGTTAAAACAAAAGAAATCATAACCGTAACCATGGTTTGGAAATGTGATTTTAATTAGCATATACTTTTACGATTTTATTTCTTTATTTACTTCTTAGTTCTAGTTTCGATTGAGAAGATATATCAGACACTCCAGACATTTTGTCAATGATATTCCGCTGTTCGTCGTATTTGCAACTCTTTTACATCAAACATTTTTTCAGAGGGAAGTTATCTTAATCTCATAATATAGTATCAATAATATACATATAGCAAACCTAAATTTTTAGTAACAAGAAACATCTTCTTCTCTGCTATTCAAATAGTATTTGATATCAAGAGAATCAATAATTTTAACTAAGCTTCCTAAAAGCTGCAGCATACAAGGGTTTCTAGAAACTTATTTTCTGCAAAATGTGTATTGTGCTTCCAAAGCCTACAAAGGCATCACGGGAGGATAATTTCATGGTCACACATGTACAAGCTTTGTGCTACTTTTTCCTTAAATAGCGTATGACAGTGAACTTCGTTTTCGTATCACTAATGAAGGCGTAAGAATAGACCAATTTCGATATATTAAAATTCATCTTGGGGCCAAGTCTTAGGGGACCAAAACAAAAGAAATCCCAGCAGGCATTGGCGATTGAATTAGTTATTTCTTTTGTTTTAGTCCTCTAAGCCTCAGACCCAAGATGAATTTTAATATATCGAAATTGGTCTATTGCACAAGAAGTGTTTTAATTAATCAAAATTAAATAGGTTTTCTTATATTTTAGCATCTGTTGAAAACGTTCTTGCCAAACTTGAGGTCATTATCGGCTGCCACCCGTCGTTCCGCTGCAAGCTCATTGGCCATCATTTGCCGCTACTCTCGAAAGCCCCGAATGTTCAGAGAATGGCTGTTGACTGTATTGCTGGGTCAGTGCAACTCTACATATTTATTTGTTATTTTTTGTTTTCATGTGTCTAGCTACATAATATGCAGTGGCCTTTAATATTTTTTTTTCTTAATTATGATTCTGTTCCAGTGAATTTTTTTGCTTTTCCTTTGTGACTCTGTTTGAACTTAAGCATAGGTCACCTTGAACACAGATTAAGGAAAACGAGATTGAGATGGATTGGTCACATAAAACTTAAGGATGAGAATAGCATACTTAGGGGAGCGATATGGAGCTGGAGGTGGAAGGTAGAAGGCCAGTAGGTAGGCCAAAGAACACCAGAAGTAAAGTAGTGGAAGAAGACACATGTATAAGGAAGTTAAAGGTCTCGGTAGATATGGCAGTGGATAGAACACAGTGTAGGTAACTCATATCTCGTCCCACCCAAGGAGTAGGAAAATCTAGGGACATTAAACAAGAATGATGATCTGTGGCTCTGTTTACTCAATTCAGTGCTGTAGCAAGGGCAGAGGCTGGCATGGGCAGTCCCCCAGGAATTATGACCTGCTCTCAAATTCTCCCAAAAGTTTACCGTTTTCACCAGGCTATGAAGCAATGGAGAAAATGCTTTATTTCTTGAAAAGAATATGAAGTAAAAAATTCTTTTGCAGAAAATGCAGTTACAACCCCCTCATTTCGAAGTTTGTAGAAATCAATTTTTTAACAACAGTTTTTTATTGCTTAAAGTATCCAAAAAAGGTGTCTTGAGGGATTAGAATGAATTTTAGTCTGATTACGTAGCCAGTAGTTCCAAGCAGATAAGGCAGCGTTTGTTTCTTCTTGCATGCTTTGTTGAATCAATTCAACAATCTTGCCTTTGATTCTTTTATAAAAGCTGTTTTAATTGCTTGTTGTTATTAAAGGATTTTCTGGGATAACACAAGCTCACTCTTTGACAGGAATCTTGAACGACTTACTTCTTGAACGTTTGCTCTGAGTGCGCTGTTCCTGTAGGTTATCTTATTGAAACTTTTGATTGGTGAAAGAAATTAATTAATACTCGCTGTTTAAGGTTTATTTAGGGCAGATTTTTCACTTTTTAGCAATGATGCTGCCATTTGAGGAGGACAGACCAGCCTCTGTTTACCTTGGAGTTCTCCAGTGCTTACGGCATCTTATTCCTGATTTGTCTTCAAATGACGAAGACAATGACAACCAAGCTGTCATAGGAAGCTTTGGCTCCCATGATGCTTTGAGGCCATATTCTTCTGGAACTCACGTTACAAGTAAAAATCAGCATCTGCAGGTAAGTATCGTTGATTCTTTGGTGATGTCATTGTTCACTGTGCATTATGTACCAAATGAATAAAGATCAAGAAGATTTGACTTTAAAATTTTAAATAAGCACATAGGGTGAACGTTACCATAATCAGCATCATTATCATCGTCAGCAGCAGCAGTACCATCATCATCATCACCATTATCACCATCATTATCATCACCATCATCATCATTATCATCAACACCATCATCACCATCATCATTATCATCATCACCATCATCATCATCATCATCACTGTTATCATTACCATCATCATCACTGTCATCATCACCATCATCATCATCACTGTCATCACCATCATCATCACCACCATCATCACCACCATCATCACCATCATCATCATCATCACTGTCATCATCATCACTGTCATCATCATCACCATTATCATTACCATCATCTTCATCATCATCATCACCATCATCATTACCATCATCTTAACATCACCATAATCATCATCATTATCATCCTCATCATCCACATTTTAAACGTCTATCTTCCATGCTTGCATGGGTTAGACAGGTTTCCTAATGGCTATCTTCCACTAAGTTCAATTTCTAGCTAGATCATGATCATTTTCAGAGATCTTAAACTGATCACTACCTACCCACTACTTGTTACCAAGTTTTGCGATGCGCTGAAAATGTTTTACGTTATTTTAATCATCAATCGAAGTTCATTGATTCTAAAACCATTTCGTTCAATCGTCCAATATTTGTTGTTCTTAACAGGTTTACGAGGTAATTATGTACTGCACTAAACACTCCAATCACAACATTGTAAACGCAGCATTGGAATCACTTCATCAATTATTGCGGTCACCTCCCCCAGAACTTCTTGCTCTGTTACTGTCAAGTGAAGGCATTAGTCCCACTACGTCTTCTCTATCTGCGGAAGGTTTGTAGCTAGTTGTTTCTCAGATCTGAATACATGGATCAATCTCAGTTTGCTGGGCTATAAACCTAAAATAAAACTTACTCGAACCTTTTACAGTAATTCATTCCAAGCCAGGGACAGGTGAGTATTTTGTGGTTTAATCTTAATTTTGGTTCAGTTTTTTTGAATCAGTTTATTTTCTCTAAACCAGTTCGGATTTTTCAAACTACATTGTTTTTTAAACCAGTTTCTTTTTCTCTATCAGTCTAAGACCAATAACTAATTGATATCTAAAAATGTTCATGCGGCCAACCGTTGCTTGCATTTTTAAGTGAAGACAAAGTAGAACTACAGATCCAAAAGTCAAAAGATCAATTCTTGGTGTGTATTAGCTTCAAAACAAAAGAAAAAAAAGTGCATCTAATGTAAGTAAAGATGGTGAGAACAAATGAGGCATAGAGAGCTCAATATAGGGGAGGGTCAGTAAAAGGAGGCAAGTAGAAATTGATGGTCGGGTGGGTGGGAGAGTGAGTGGAATATGAAGAAGGAGTTCCTTAATTTTTTGTACAACACCGCCAAAAAGAAAACCCTTTTTTTAGACAGCTGATAAAAAAAACTAATACAAAAATTAAACCTGTTTAAAAAAATTCACTGGTTTAAAACAAAACCTGACAAGAAAAAAAATGAACCACAACACGTACATACATTTATTAAGGGGCAGTGATTTACCCAAACATTAATTATTGTTTTTCAAGTTTTGTTAAATCAGCGACTGAACACGCTAAGAACCTGGATCAATTTTGGTTTGTTGAATCGTTCTAAACCTTAAGTTAAACTTCGTGAACTTTATTTCTAATCCAACCTAAACTTGTGAGAGGTAGGTTATTAGTTTGTAATGTTTTTGAAGTGTTGATACCAGCAACTGAATACGTTCGCCCATTGAAGAACTTGATCAGTCTCGTTATGTTGGAGCCAAAACACAAAGTGAAACTTAAACTAAATAAATATAATTTATACGTCCAGTAACTGAATACTCGCTCACATCTAAAAGTTTGGGTCATTCTCATTTAGATTAAGCCAAACTATCAAAGATTTGCGACTATTGGTTAGTAGAACCTTTTGTATCAATATGTATGCTTTGAAAGCAGTCAGTTTTGTGCTTTAAGACTCAAAGTCGAAACACATTAATAATTATTTTATTTCATTCAAAAGCAAAGTTCAGTTTCGTTATAGTAGCCCAAACTTACACTATTTCAAGGACAGTTAAATATTTACTGATGAGGCATTTAAGTGTAGTTGAAAGCCTAATATACATTTACTGGTGACAATTAAAATTCATTTTTGTTTGGCGTTACACTTCCTGCAAGTATCCCACATAAAAATCTACAAAGATGAATAGTATTGGCGAATGTTATCTTTTATTTTAGTATTGCATCTATCACATCAGTATTATTTTTTAAAAAATTCACTCAATTTTCTTCTATGATCTTTTTATTCTTCCATGTTTCTGTAAATAACGCTTACTGTTGTAATTTTGTGTCACAAAAATATCTATTTTGTTGTGGAAATTATGGCATGAAAATGTAATGCAAAATCGTTGCAATAACACAATGAATGCATTAATTTTGTTATTTGTAACTTAATGGATGACTTCTTGTGTTGACTCTTAATATATTTGCATAAGTTGTTTTGCTATTCAATTTTTGTGTAATTTTGTGTTTTATTTAATATGCAGAACGAGGCAGCGTTTCAGATATTTTAGACGATTGTGCCTTTGATGCATCAGAAGTGCTGTCTGTTACCAGTTCTGTAAGCACAGCAGATACCGGTTTTGCTAGTGAAACTGGGACAGAACTGGATGTGTGTCAGACGGGTGTAGACTTACTGTCGACCCTTGACAGAGACAAAATTAACAAGGAGGCATCCGCTGCAGATCAGGAGTTGGAAGATGCCTCAGATACGAAAGACGCGTCGTCCACTAGCGACCTCAGCATGTCTGAAAGTGATAGTTCATTAGTAGAAAAGGACGATTACAGCGGTTTAGCTGCTCACAAGAGGACATTGTCAGATCCAATTCATGCACACTACCACGGTGACGATTTAACAAAGCATTTTGGGGAAGATGAATCTTCTGTATCTGTTAGTATTCCCAAGAAATATAGTTTAGGATTGGATCTTGACAGAAAGGATAGTCAGAGAAGTGCCAAAGACCTAGAAAATGAATTAAACCAAGGCGAAGATGAGGATTCGGCATTTAGAACAGAATCGATATCAAGTCAAGATGTTCGGGCCCACTTGGAAAGAAGTTTTCAAATTGAAGCAGTAGCATGTAAAGGCATCCCTTTAATTCATTGTGTACGGCTAATGTGTTCGTTCTTGCTCTCTGGACACCCGGGTCAGGTTTTACCAGATGCTAGTGTGCGGGTAAGCGTCAAGTCACTTGCGTTGAACTGTACTGCACGAACTCTGAGGCTTTGCCCAGAAGCATTCTTTGTAAAAGTTTTACCTGATGAAGAGAATGAAAGCAAATCTCCTACATCTCAGGTTCAGCTCGTTCGGGATATCTTACTGTACAGTTCGCACCCAGATCCGCAGCTTCGTGGATCCCTGACTCTCGTCGTTGGCAACCTGATTAAAGCTGCTTTAATCAAAGCTAGGTATGTAAATGGCATAAGTTAACACCTTGCACAAGTCTTGTAATAATAACAAGAAGAAAAAATGGACCAGAGTCTCGTTATCATCCTTGCAACATCTTCTGGTCAAATAAAAATATGCAATTCCTTGCTAAAGAATAGTATATTGAACATTAGAGTTTTTTCATGGACGTCACACGCACCATGGTTACTGATTTGGATGCAATTTTGGAGGGCAAGTTTGGCCGACGTGTTTAATTAGTTAACACTCGTAAGAACCATATTTGAATCCCTTTTGGATAATTGTGCTAAACAAAGATACACACACAATCTCTTTGAAAATTTTAATACAGGTTATATCCATTCACAGCGATTAGAACAACCGAAAACTGCACAAGTATTCACTAACAATGTTACGTAGCGTTTCGTATTTATTGGTTACCCTCCAACATGACCGCCACGCATTTTTGGTTTACGTGATGTCACACCAAAAACCTCTTTTCTTAAGTTAAGGCATCAAAATGGGTTTGTGACGGTAAAACTTAATGATTTTTTATTGAGCAGTAATAATAATCTGTTTAAAATTACCTAATAGTATGTAATTGTGAAAAAAATAAATTTTGCCTTGAAATTTGAATTTTACTTTTATTTTCGGAGCACTTGAACCCTGTTGATGGGGTGATGACAATTTCCTTTCACACATCCGCCGCAGAGTGAAAGGAGTGTTGACGCATCACAAAACATTGTCACCTGGGGAATTGTAGCAGTTTGTTCCTTTTTTTGAAAGTATTTGTTTAATGTCTTTACTGAACATTTGGTTGATTGATTGATTGATTGATTTATATTAAACTAGCAGCAAAAAATTGCCCTTGTTTGGGAAAATTGCAGAAAAAAATCACAAAGAAACTGTCAACATCAGTAAGATTTTACCTCGCCACAACCTTCGAAAATGGCGGAAAAGGTTTGGTAGTCTGACAAAAAAGAAGGCAATATGTTATTATGTGTAGCAGAAAAACCACATCTTTTTGACCTTCAATTAGTAGATGTTGCGGATATTATGCCTCAAAATCATGGACTTAAGCTTGATTTTTCTATTGTCCTACCACGTTTTTTAGCTTGAACGTCTTAACTTTGACAGGAATCTTGAAAGAGTTGCCTGTGGAGGAGGCTAGTTTTGCTTTGAATATTTTGCGCATCCTCTGTAAGTTGTCTTGTTAAGTCTTGTTTCTAGTTCTACAAAGAACATCTTAACTTTGACTGGAATCTTGAAGAAGCTGCTAAAGGAGAATGCTAGTTTTGCTTTGAATATTTTGCTTATGTGCGTTATCTGTGAGTTGCCTCATTGAGGCTTTTGATTCTACTGCCTCACCTTTTACTCTTTGTGGTTCTGGAGCTTCTTAACTTTGACAGGAATCTTAATGAGCTACCTGTGGAGGATTCTAGTTTTCCCTTGAATAGCATTGATTGTGCATATATTATCTATGAGTTTCCTCATTGAGTCTTTTGATTCTAGTGTTCTACCATCTTTTACTCCTTCTAGAACATCTTAACATAATAATATAACTGATATTCACAACCAGCAAGAGTTTATTTTTTCTTTTATTACCACCATTTAGTTTTAGGCATGGGAAGCCCTTCCAGAAATATCCTGGGATCTGGCGAAAAAAGTGCGTGATCTCAAGAAACAAAAGTCGCTATGTGTGTTCATACACCGTTATGGATAACCCTAATGTCTCAAAAATTAAGCTTAGTCATTGAAATCTCTGTTAGGAGTTATGAATATACAGTAGCCTGCTGACTACAGTCATCATAGTTTGTTTCCCTTTAAAGGTTCGATTTTGACAGTTGGTGCCGGAAAGTTTGTGAAGACATAGAGACAGGTTTGTTTTCAATTCACTTTTATCTTTTTTATGGACATTTTTTTACAGCATCGATTTGATAGATAGGAAGGAACGTTTATTAAAAATCACTCGACTGCCTTAACAGCTGAATTTTTGCGTTAGGTGTACAAATGCAGATTAAAAATATAGAAAATATCTAGAAAAAAACGTTCATAAAATGAACTTTTTGTAACTATTCATGAATATCAATGCTATGAATGTGGTGCTATAAGGAAACTTAAATACAAGTTTCTTTTTAAATATTTTTCTCCACTCGAGACCGTTCCACAATATTATACCACTGTAACTAAAGCTGCTTTTGTAGATGAAGTATAAAAAGATTTTACTTAAAATTATGTCTTGAAAATTTGAGTTAAGATATTCTGGCACCACTACGTGTTAACATTTAAAACCTTTTAAATTTGGCGCTTTTGAGCAAGATTGGTTTGCCCAAGAAATTTAAATAAATCTTGGATGCATCAGAAATATAACTTTAATATTTGAAACAACGGAGTGCTTGCTTTTGCAATTTCTCCACTATTTTGTAATTTTTTCCAACAGCCGGTTTTCTTAATTGTATCCCATATCTTCCCAAAATAGCAATTGAACTAAGATTATTTGTAAACTATTGTTTAATATTACAAACCTTAATTTACTTATGTGTAATTAGTTTCCTGACTTACTTTATATCCCTGAGGGATACCAAAGGTGGCCTGTCTAGTTTTTGTAGTTGTATCCCATGCACAGCTTCCCTAAATAGTATTTGAACTTGGGTTGTATCAGAGTTTGATATTAAAAACATTTAATTTATGTAGAATTAGTTGCATGACTTGCTTTAAATAGCGCTGATACCAGAAGTGCCCTCTCCAGTTTTTGTAACTGTATCCCACAGCTTCCCAAAATAGTAATTAAAATAAGGTTGTTTGCAAACTATTGTTTGTATTACAAACCTTTACTTATGTGGAATTAGTTGCCTGACTTACTTTATTGCCCTGATACCAAAGGCGGCCTGTCTAACTTTCTGTAATTGTGTCCCACAGCATCTCTAAATAGTAGTTGAACTAGGGTTGTATCAAAGTTTTATATTAAAAACCTTAACTTATGTGGAATTAGTTGCCTGACTTGTTTTATAGTCCTGTTACCAAAAGCGGTCTTCCAAGGATCTTTGTTTGAGGATGCAATTTCTGTTTCAAATGTAGAGAGACTAACCTATTAATGTCAATGTTTTTTAAATCAGCTCCTGTGTCGTTAGAAAGTTTGGTTTCAATACTTAGCTGCGTGCTGACTGATGAATCTCCTGTAGCAATCAGACAAGCATGTCTTGCACTCCAGGTACGTGACGATTTCATTAAAACATAAGAAATGTTTGTATTTTGAGTTTGGCCCAATAAAAGCTTGAAAACGTTTTTATTAGAAGGTTCTTTAAATGAAGCTTGTTTATTGTATTGAAATCACTTTATCGAGTGAAAACTTTATTTGATTGTTTCTTTCAGGGTTGTTTGGATTGTCTATGTACAAGCATGTCTTGTAAACCGTGTCTGGATCTCATCTCTACTCTATTGACCTTGAAAAGAAGTACTTATTGGCTGGTAAAGGTACAGACCTTTATTTTCCGTAAACTTAATTTTTCTTTTTTCGGTTGGCTATGCATAGAAATGAAGTGATGATAGCATGTAAACATGATTTTTCTGTTTTGGGTTGGCCATGTAGTGATGATAGTGTGGTGAAGAAATGGCGAGATATAGTTGTTGAGGAGCAACAAAGAAAGGCTAGATCTCGAAAGCTTGGTAGCAAGTTGTGTATAGTGATTTAAGATCTCTATGATCTCGATATGGAACAAAATCGAACCGAGTGGAAAATAGTTATAACTATATATAACTCACCTATGATGATGGTGATGATGATGATGATGATGATGATGATGGTAATGATGATAATGATGAATGTTTAATGAAAAAATTGTAAAGTAATGTAGTGTCTGGCATTATTCTTTTATGATTGCTCCCGTAAACGTAAGCTGTTATTCACGTAGTTTTAATGATTTCTTAGAAGGTTTGAACCATCACATTTCCGTAAAATCCGTAACGATAAGAATGTGAAACGTTAGACCATTTTATTGGAGGATTTAGAACGTAGCACAATTAGTGGTCTCCATGTTGTAAGACCTGTCTGTTTTACTCAAGGCATTCTTGATATCCTAAATGTATTTGAGCTGCTGTAGTGGAATTTGTTATTATTACGAGTTATCACATTACCTATTTTTCAAGCAATATCCCACAAGCATAACAACTATACCCAAAAGATAAGGTGAATAGTATTGGATATAAACCAAGACGCAAAATGTCAAGCTATATATCTAGCGCTAGGCACTGGCCCTTAGGAGGAGAATTGTTTTAATATTTACCAAAATAATGGGATAAAAATGTACTTTATTTTCAAAGAAGCAATACGAGATAACCTTTTTTCTATTTTCAGCATGTGTGCTTCCTGTAATTTTGACTTTCTCCTCAAAATCAACTAATAGTCTTGGATATCGGTTGCTTTGGTAATTACTAAAGTATTTTTTTTATCCCGTTTGGCAACTTGAGCCTAATTTAAGCTCTTTGATGACATTTTTGTGTAATGTGACAAAGGGTTAGCACTCTAAGCAGCGTAGTCGCAAGAATTTCAACAATGAAAAATTAATTGTAGCTTGTTTTAAATCGTTTGTTATGTTGAAAACAATTCATTTTTTTTCCTAGGTTGAACTCCTTGAAATAATTGAAAAATTAGATTTCCGGTAAGGAATAGAAGTTACATACTAGATACAACATAAAGCTCAGCATAAGCAGTTGTATTGTAGCTATTAAGTTATTGTTATTAATTATTATTATTATAATAATTATTGTTATTAACTTTTTGCTGGCTGACTTTGTGCCGTTTTATTTCCCAGTGCATTGGGTCGTGTCCTAGGACCAAGGTCTCCAAGGGACTTAAGGGGATTCTCTCTGCTTCCTTCAAATACCCAAAATTTTTCTCAGTAGTTAAGCTTCTCCTTCTCCTAACAATGCAATGTTGAAATCATTGAAATGCTCAATTTTTTCCACAGATTCTCCGACTCAGATTCCCTAGTACAATTACAACCACAGACGCAATCTGTACTTTCTGCAGCTTCCATTCTTAGGTCCTCGAAATTTTTCAACATTTTTTACTTCTTTTTCATAATAATATTTTAATACTTATATTGCGCATTTTTAAATAGGAATATGCGCATCACAAATAAATTAACATTTTTTCAACAGTTGAGGGTCTTAGATAGACCGCAACAATGACTCACATATATTAATAACCATAAATGCTCTCAGTGATGAAGAAAGACCACAACACCGGGATACTACCCTGCTTTTGAACATCCTCTGATATAGCAATAATAATGATCAAACAGCTATCTATTGCTTATTATTATTTTACTGCCACTATAGTAAACCTTCTGGCTTCTATGAAGCTGGATAAGTACTGTATGTCCCATAATAAAAACCACCCTTTACTTTCTTGAACAGTTTCAGGAATATGTTCAAACCATCTCTCATTGCTCTCTAAGCTGTAATTTACACACAACTTCCACTTAGTGTACCATCTTTGCCACAGTCACATGCCGACATCCTTTGCAATAATTTTTCACATCCCCGTACTGAAATTCTTCTTGGCTTCTTCTGATTCATGACTTTTTCATGGCGTCTTCTTCTTTCTTTTTCTTGGCTTCTTATTGCTATAGTCATTTTCTTCTTCTATTTGTTCGTTTTCTTTTTCTTCTTCTTGGCTTCTTTCTCTTCTTTGTTTCTTTCTCTTCTTTGCTTCTTAGTCTTCTTTTGGCCTCTTCTTATCATCATCATCATTATTATCTGTTTTTTATTGCAGGGGTTAAATTCCATGTCAAGTTAATGTTCTAACAAGACGCCTACAGGCGTTTACTCGGGCTACCTAAATATAATGTGCCATGGAAAGATTATCTTGGCAGAAGGACGCTGCATACAGCGTACCGTGGTTGCCTGTGTTTTATAAAGG
>JAOBAY020065554.1:0-12353 GCA_025331085.2 Zoanthus sociatus
CCCCCTTTTTAAAATCCTGTATCCGCCCCTGATATGTATATAATTAAACATAGTGTTGGGTATGGACAATTGGGTATGGATATTTTATAAGTAAGGACAAGAAATCCTTTTTGAGTGCAAAATGATTATGGTTTCTGTTGAATTAAATAAAACAAATCCTTTTTGATAGAGAAATGAATATGGATGAATATGGTATAAAGTTTTGGTATGTGCTGGTTACCTCCGTAGTTCCTAGAAACATCAAGCTAGTCTAGATTAAGGGGAAGATGGAGAGTTTACTCTAGTTTAGACCTACAGCAAAATCCACCTGAACTAATTCCGATATACTTTATAGGCAAAGGGTTTTGGGGCCCATGCAAGCTGCACATCTCGGCCCACCCAAAATATTCCAAATTTCTTCCCCTGTTGGTTTGCTAAGGAGAAGATATCAACTACAATTGTATAATTATGTCTTTTGTCAGTACCATTAATTTAAGATCCGAAAATTATCAAATTTAACAAGTTTAGGTTACTAAATATTATGTTTTAGCATAACAAATGGGGATTGACTTGCACAGTGTGTTAACCTACCTGCTTGTTTTTCTAAACAGAAACTGAAGCTCTAAAAGCTAAAAAAAGAGGAATTCAAAATGTTGGCCCAGATCTTGCGGGATATGTATGTGGATCCAGAGATTCTGGAGGAGTTACCTGAGGAGCAGAAGCAAATTTTGTTCCTTAAGATGCGAGAAGAGCAGGTCAGGAGATGGCAAAAGAGAGAAGATGAAATTTCGGAACAAGAGAAACGGAATCCAACTAAACCAAAGTCAAAAAATCGTAAGCATTTAAAATAATACCAGCTAAGCAATATTACTAAACAATGCACCTACCAACGATCACAACACTCACAGTATTATAATTACCATTCGTAACTCATGGTCTACTGTATTTGCAAAAAGGTAATGCACCGATGAATTGTTAAAGTGGATAGTAAAGACGTTTTTAATAATAAATGAAAGGTCAGCAACTTGCATATACTTTACTTAGCTACCCAAAATGGGGAAACCACATGTTAACTTTGTCTTTGTTGTGTTGCAGCTAATGCCAAAACAGTTCATTATTTGATTGCGGCAGATGGAAACCCATGGGTTTGGGTGTTGGGAGAAGATGAAGATGAATCAACAGGAAAACGGGATATAGCCAAGTTAATGGAAGGTCAGAATTTAACTGACTTTGTTGGTTGTGCCATGTACTGAGAAAGTGTTATGGCGATTGTGTGAAATAGGCATGGAATTTTAGATTGAAGGCAGGAGGGGAAGAGGAAGACCGAAATTGAGTTGGAAAAGAACAATGGAGGAGTGTCGTAAAGTTGGTGTAAACTTTGAGGATGCAAATGACTGAGTGATAAAGAAAAGTTGACCAAGTCATGGAAGGAGAGTCAGTACCCCGTGTATGTGATCAAGAGTAAGATGGCAGGACAGGTTTCTAAATAATGAAGCTCTAGGTCAAAAGAAGATGTGTGGCGGAGAACCTTGAACATAGGTTAAGGAAAACAAGGTTGAGATGGTTTGGTCATGTAAAATGTAAGGATGAGAATAGCATACTTAGAAGAGTGATGGAGCTGGAGGTGGAAGGTAGAAGGCCAGTAAGTAGACCAAAGAAGAAGAAGATGTGGGGTGGAGAACTTTGAACATTGGTTAAGGAAAACAAGGTTGAGATGGTTAGGTCATTTAAAATATAGGAAAGAGAATAGCATACTTAGGAGAGCGATGGAGCTCGAAGGTAGAAGGCCAGTATATAGGAAGGCCAAAGAAGACCTAGAGTAAGGTAGTTGAAGGAGACATGAGGAAGCTAACCATCACTGAAGATACTGTATGGCAGAAGATAGAAAACAGTGGAGGCAACTCATATTACGTCCAACCCCAGGAGTGGAAATTTAGGGACAGTAAACGAAGTCCATGTTGATGATTGATGATGATGATGATGTTGATGATGATGATAATAATGTTGATGATGATGATGATGATGATGTTGATGATGATGTTGATGATGATGATGATGATGTATGCAAATATAAGTTGTTTGCTTAATGCTGTTAATGGTAATAGTATTCAAAGAACATAGGGCAGGCATGTTTGGTGCAGTTGGTAAGATATCTACCTTTCGAGCACAAGGTCCCTAATTCAATCCCCTGCTCTGCCAAGGTTTGAAGATTTTTTGTGCAACCTTCGTTCCTGCCTAAGCTAAACTTAGCTTTCCAGTTTTTGTAAACAACAGCAGCAGAACTGAATGGAGATTACCATGTTGATAGTCAGCTGTTCTCCAGCTCTCAAACTTTTCTTACCATAATTTTCATTTGTTTTCAACCCGTCCTTTTGTTTGACGTTAAACAAATTTGCACCAATGTTTTCTTTTCAAGAGTTTGAGAGGAAAGCTGACCAGGAAGCAGAAGAGAAGGCTCGGCAGATTGCCCACCAAGAGGCAGCTGAACGAAAGAAGAAGGAGCTGGAGGAACTGGAAAGACAAGCTGAAGAACGAGAGAGGAAGTTGAAAGAAGAGCAGGAAACACTTGCCCGTGAAAAAGAAGCAAAAGAAGCTGAAATGAAACGCTTACAAGAGGTATACCCCTTTTAGTTGATGTTTACTGGCGAAAGGTTTGCACTGACATCCTTAGCTTGTTGTGTTAGGCTTTTCCTGTTATTTAGACTATTGTATATTCCTGAGGTAATCACACTTCTCAACTAAGACCTGTTATAGAAAACCCCCATGTTGGTTAATCAGAGCTGTAAACTAACAAAAAATATGGAAATAAAAATATTTCGCGATAGCTAATTTTAGGCAACTGTTGGTTTACACTTAGTTTGTGTTTGAATGATGCGGTTTAGGGATAGCTTAAAGTGTAGCATACACTGCTTTTCGTTAAGCTAAAATAACCCCACTGAGCTAATGCATCTAGTTCGCTCTTTATTTTCATTGCAGTTCATGAAATTTATGTTATAAGAAGGAAGTAGGTTTTTTTTAGTTCTTCACAGTTTCTTGTTTTGTCAACAGTTTCAAAGTTCTACATGCGGCTGTAAATCTCTTTTTCTGATGCAGGCCATTTCACATATCTAATTTGTTTGTGACGAAAACTGAGCTCATGCAGCCAGATAAAACATTACTGGTTAGATGCATCACCATCGATTCAATAAAAGCTAATTAATCATAACAAACCACTGATTTGAAATATAGTTTGAGGTAGCTAACACCTTTACGAGTCAACTGGCCCTTGAAGCCTGCACATTTCTCTGGTTTCTGTAAGTGTTAAACGGATGAGAGTCTTTGATTTCCCCCTGAAAGGGACACTAATCCATTGCAGTTTAGCTCCCAGTAGACCTGTGCTGGTATGCACCCTCATCCACCCTACCGGGGTAGGGTGAACAGCTAAGTTTAGCTTAGACGAAAATGAAATCTCAGCAGAACTGGGCCAGATATAACTGGTGACCTTATGGTTGGAAGACAGAGATATCAATCGTACTAACTGTGGCAACAAGGCCCGTCCGATTTAAAATAATTTATAAATGAAATGAAATTCAGTTAAAAACTTTTCACTAACGATTTTGGCAATTTGTCAATTTCATGTTTGTGTGACAAATTGTCGAAAACGTTAGTGAAAAGTTTTTAACCAAATTGTATTTCATTTATATTTTAAATCTGGCTGGCCTGGTTATCATCGTTAGTAAGATCTCAGCCTTCCGACCATAAAGTCACCAGTTATATCCCTGGCTCTGCTGAAATTTCTATATATACTTTTAAATTATCATTGGCACTTTTATATGATTTAGTATCCAGCTACATGTTGATATCCATTGACAGGCTGGAAAAGTTCGTGCTATAAACATTTTGCACTTGATAAGCATAACCCGTAGTCCATGAGGCCGAGAGGGCTAATTGTTTTAGTATAAACCTACTTGCTCCCATAAGTAAACAAAAGAAATGCCAGCAAACATATTACTGAGAACAATATTGGTTAACCATTGTAACTGACACTGTCATTACAGGAAGCACGGAGAGCTGCAAAAAAGGCTGAAGAAGAAAAGAAAAAACTGGAGGAACAAAGAAAACTTGAAGAGCACCGACAGTTAGAAGAGAGAAGAGAAGAAGAACTAAAGAAGAAACAAGCGGAGCAGTTAAAGGTGGCAGAAGAGAAACGCAAAGCAGCCGAACTTGCTCAGAAAAAAGCCGTAGAGGAGAAAACAGCTCGTGAGAAAAAACTGGAAGAGGAGAGAATTGCGCTTGCAAAGGTTACGAGAGAGGCCGAGATGAAGCGATTACAAGAAGTAAGTAATTCAAAATGTGTTTAGTTAGAATGCCTATTTTTTGTACTTTCTGTCTGCTTTACGTGTACTGTAAACAAGGACGTGATTTATACCACCCTTTCTATAGGTTAATAGAAACTTGTTCTCCTCTTATTGATGTCAAGGATGCGTGTTAAACGTTCCACTCTTTGTACTCTTTGTATTTGAACAAATGCGAAAATTCAGCAGCTTGAACAGTAGTAATGGCCAGTTGACTGGAATTCTAGAACGTCCATTGTCCGGAAAATTGGCTGGTATAGAATTGGCTAACTTCTGAGGACAATGGATACTGTAGAAAAACTTTTTCTGTTGGAAGCTTGAAATTGTTTTTGGATATCTAGTTTATACGATTTGAAATAAATGAAAATAGTTTTTATTTTCTTAAAGGAGAAATGAACCCTAAAATCGTTTACGTATCGTTTGAACATAGAGGCATCAGAACTACGAAATATGAAGTTTTTCTATATTGTTAGCCAAGCAGTTCAGAAAAATTTGATTTGCGGATCAGTATGTGGTGTCAGCGGTTGTTTATCACGTAGATTATACTAGAATGATTAAAAAGAGAAAAAACATGGTTACAGTGCGGCTTTTGACTGCTACATAAAACTTTGGACGGCATAGATTGCCCAAAACATATCAAGATTTCGAAGCACACCATCATATTTAAGTTCTGAATATCATAACCAGCGTTATACCATACTGCTGACAATCTTTACAGCGACCACGGTATCAAACCTCTTCTAGACGTTTCATTTCTATATTGAAATCGCTTAATGCAATTTGACTTATATATTTATGTAAAAACTTCCCAGAGATAATCCACGATGTCAATAGCTTCAAAAGAAGAGTTAAGTTTTAGAATTCAGTTTGCCTTAAATGAAAGTACTCCTAGACAATTTATTGAACGATTGCAGTATCTTGTTTCAGTGCACTTCTTTCTAATGAATCGTTGTAATCTTAAGTAAGGAAAGTGCGTGTGCGTGCTTGTATCGTGTGCGTTCATCAATATACGTTACGCTTTTGCTGCATTAACTCACAGATAATTTAATACCAGGCAGACCTTATGTATATTGTACGTGGTTCGATTAACTCGTGGTTGAAAAGTTAGACCATCACTGTAGGGTAAGTGCAATGTTGGCCTTTTGAGTGCTAGTTCTTTTGTCTGAGCACTACTGCATTGCGAAAGGGTAAGATTCGAAGCGTCAGCTTCGTGCTTTCTTTACGGCGATGATCCAACGTTTCATCCATGGGTTTTCATCATGTTTAAGTATAGTGCTGAACGTTAATTTCTTGCATTATAAACAGGAAGCAGAAGAGAAAGAGCGAAAGCTCCAGGAAGAAAAGATTCAACTTGAGAAGCAGCAAGAAGCAGACCGCAGACGTAGAGAGGAACTGGAAAAGCTTCGGGCCCAGAGAAAGTCTGAAAAAGAGAAAAGAGAGAAGGAGCTTTTAGAGCAAGAAAAGAAACGAGCCCAGGAGATTTACCAGAGTATGAAGCAAGTGAGACAGGAAATGCGGAAGAAGGAGGAGGAAGAGAAACAGAAAATTGAAGAAGCATGGAAAGCATCCGAGAACAAAGCGAAGGAGTATGAGAGGGAACGTAGAAACTCGTGGAGTCTTGCTAAGAACGCGGTGAAAATGGAAAGAGATCTAGCAAAGCGAATCCGTGAAAAGCAAGCTTTAAATAAAAATAACCAATCTATTCCTGAATCACAGAAAAAAGATTCAGAAAAAATCTTGACACCTGTTAGGAGAGAAATCGATCCAAGGCCACAGGTTGGACGTAGAGAGTCGAGTCGTACAACTCCCACCAGACCTCCCCCACCAAAACTTCCACCCAGGTATCTAGAGTCTGTGCTTCTAATTTACAAATGTTATGACATTCTTGCGGGCGGATCATTTGATTATTTAGGGAAGGATTTTGGCTGGAACGCTCAGTGCATGCAATTTTTTTTGTGCAGGCGAACAAGCAAGATATTATTTCACATAAGACCTCAGCGAAAGATATTCTTTTGAAAAAAAATTTTTGGATATTTTTTCTGTGAGCGCTTCCTTTGCAGGTCGATTGTTTTCTCAGTTGTAGGTCCCACGATTTTTTTTCTTTCAAGGTTGCAAGAATTTTTGTTGCTAAATCTTTCAACCTCATCCCCTCTCAAAACTCAAATTCTCCGACCCTAAAGATATTAGTACTATTCTACATCAGTTCTCCAGGGAATTTCTGAAATTTGTTTATTCTTCTAAGAAATATGCTTGCATCATAATAAATATACCATCATCACCACCATTATCATCACCACCATTATCACCACCATTATCATCACCACCATTATCATCACCACCATTATCACCACCATTATCATCACCACCATTATCATCATCTTCACCTTTATCATCATCACCACCATTATTATCATCATGCACCACCATTATCATCATCTTCCACACCATTATCATTATTACCATTACCATCATCACCGCCCTAATAACTACCTCCATTACCACCATTGTCATCCCACCATCACCACTACCATAGTCATCAATTTCATTCATTGTATCATTGCAATAATTTTTAGTTGTTTTTTACTTTTCAAAAGAGTTTACGATGTGGTTACTTTAAGAATGCAAATTAATTTGGAATCAGACATTTTGCAAATAAAGAAAGAAATTTTTAAAATAAAGTATGGGTTGCACTCAATATAGTAAACACAGTTTAAACAGAAAATACAGACAGATTAATAGTGCTTAATGAAGTGCCAGTGTTAAGTAGAAACAAAATCAGGAACAATTTACCTTTCCTAAATGGACTGTTGTGTTGTCTGTTGCCATACAACAGTACTAGAATTAAACTTTAAGCTGTCTTTTGTCACATATAGCGGCGCGAAGTTGTATCACGGTAACTGAAACATTTACGGTAAATACTACTTTGCTCTGAAAATTGTGTTATATATGACTTGCTGTGCTTTATGAAAATCTTTAGTGTTATATTTGCATTTGGCTGTAAAATAAAACAGACTTGTAAATATAGTGGCATGTTAATGACTTGTTTACATAACCGTTGTTGTTATCTGCTTTTATTAGTAAAAGTGCTTGTTGTCTTCTTAAGATAATGCTGTTTTAATTGATAACCTGCTGTGCTTGTTCCTCCTTCAGACCGGACTATGGCAAAATAAACCAAGATCAACTGTGAGTTAAATAACTAACAAAATGAAAAAATCGTTTCTTAGTTTCTTAAAATATTCTTTTTTAGTGTCTTGAAATAATTTTACTGTAAATCTAAATCTTTGTGAAAGCACAGATAATAACCCAGCTCTTAAGATATAACTTTGTACCACCATTACTATCAAAGTTATGAAGAAGTGTTCTCTTTTAAAATGGTCTTAGTGTGGATAACGCTGTTGGTAAGATGTCTGTCGTCCATCCCAAGGTTCCGAGTTCCGGATCCCCGGCTCTGCCGAGATTTGAATCTTATACCTGACATTCGTTTCCCCCATGTCTAACTCAGCTTTCCATCCTTCTGAGGTCATTAAATGAGTAACGGCGTCTGTTGAGAGCTGATCCGCGATGGATTTGTGTTCAGTCCAGGTGCCGTTGAGTTGTAATGGACCATCTTTTCTACTCAAACCTGTACAAAGATTATTGATTTATTTGCCAGTTCTGACTTCATTGGGGCCGTGTCACTCTTAGCTTTCATTTCTTTCAGGTTTCTGCTTTGCAATCTCTGCAGAACTTGGATCGAAGATAGATGGCTATAGTTTATTAATAAATATATTACAGCTAAAAAGTCGAATTGGATATTATAGTTTAAAATTATGCATATAAAACATTTCATTGTCATTCTAATTAATAATTAGACCTCGAGGCCAAGATGTCGAATTGTTTTAGTATAATTGGTCAAAAAAGGATGTTGCAATTCTCTGATATTATAGCAAAACGGGGCTCATTATTATTTTGATCTGCCATTTTTTCTCTACTAGTAGACTATCACAAATTTAATAAACCTATAGTAGAGTAGCCAATCAGAATGCATGCAAGATGCATGTTAGATCGTTTACGCGTATGTGTAAGAGATTTGTTTGGCTGATGTAAAGATGGTAAAAGCTTGTGTAAGCGATGTGTACTATCCTCTTTAATAGACAGAAACAGCGACTGACACAAGTGCTGCTGATGGTGGTCTAATGTTTCCAAATTAAGCGACACTAGTGCATCTTCAGAATTATGATTGGGGAAAATGATTGAAAGTGAATGATTGAATGGTCGAACCCGGAACCATCTGGGGTTGGAAGAGAGAGGTCGTACCAAGTGCACTAACCACTCCACTTGACAGGACAGAAACTTAAATTTTGGTTAAATTAAGCTGGTCTTTGTTTGAACAACTTAAAACTGTGTAGCTATAGGTAGTGAGCCAGGCTTTCAGCCAGACAATAGTATCATCCAAGTAAATGTTTAGAAGTAAAAGTTAACAACTAAAAACAACTAAAAGATCAACCTACTGAACTTGCTAACGTCATCGTGCATGAATATAATACAAGTGCTGTGTGGTGTACTTTTGGGGTAATGAATAAGCACGTGTCTTACCGCAGCTGGAATAACAAGTCATTCTAATTGAAGCATGATTTTCCAAATTGTCGTTAAAGACTCTGTTTTGTCCTAATCACTTAAGAAATGTTTAAGAAAATGACGTAATCGTTTTTGGTGTCCTATAGAATACAGTTTACTTCGGCGATCGGTTTGTTGTTCTTGATCGTTCAGAAGGTGTTTCTTTATTGTTGCTTGGTTCGTCTGTACACTTGCATTACTGGTACGATCCAGACGATCATGGCCAAGCCAAACGATTGTCAGATTAAATACTTATGTTTTTCCCGTTTTTTGATGAATTTTCTAAACCCAAGATTTCAATTGCGTTTCACACTGGTTTGTTACAACTTGGACGTTTTCAACTTCCAGTTGGCCCTAAAATATAAAAACCGAGTAAGAAAAAAAAGAAAAAAAAATCAGTTTTCAAGAAGTTCATACTACGTTTGTTGGAGAAACAGCTTTTCAAAACCATCCTAAGTTTAGTCTTGGGTCGACTGTGTAATTTGATATTAAATATTATTATTGTATGACATGACTCTAGTGAGCCTAAAACCCCAGTTACATTATCGTCCACAGACCGCAAAGTATGAGAAACAAGAACCACACCCCTGTCAGACCCAAACGTTCCGTCAAACCCAAGACACGTAATGACACCATTGAATGGTTTCAAGAGGAAGAGTTACCTAAAAAGATTTGTTATCACAATGGCGAGATGCTACCCTATTTTCATGGTAACTATGAATCTTCAGTATATGAGGGGGACGGGAGGGAGGAGGAGGGCGTGGCAGACGTCAGGTATTTTTAATATATACAAGTTCTCCCCTCGGGGCTTTTCAGAACCTGTTTACAAGTATAAACAGTTGAGGTCAGGCAGTTAAGAGTCTTAGAAAGTCTGCTTGAGCGGCTTAAGAAGTGCCCTCATTGGAAGAAACAGACCACGACACCGGTATCACAATCCTGCCCTTTGCGAGAAGTGTGTGGGTTCTTTTAAGCCCCTCGACAGAGAGATCGAGAGACTGGACTAATCATTTGGCAGCACCTTCTCCTCAGTTATTTTAAGACCCTGAATGGAGGTCCTGCCGGTAATCGAACCCTAGCCTCCCGCACAGCAGACTGGCGCCTTACCAACTGGGCTAACCAGGCGGCGGTTTTCTCATATTTCCTATAAATTTGTAGTTAAAGGAATCTTTCTATCTGAGTATTTTCCTGCAATCCGATTGCCTAAGACCAGTGTTATTTCAGCGTGACTAAAAAAACCTACAAGTAAAACATTTTTTTGGTATATTAAAAAAGAATTCAAACCTTGCGATTATCGCACTAATCTTTTTTATCATATGAAAACGTTCTATCGATAGAAAGCGTTGAAATAAGAACAAGTATAGTTAAGATTTACAATTTCAGAATATCTGGTTAATAATGTCTGGTTCTTTATTGTTCGTCAGCATAGTTCACACTGTTTTCGTTTGCTTAATTTGTAACAGGTATCATATCTCGACAAGAAGCTGAACGTTTGTTGTTAAGTAAAACAGAAGGAACTTTCCTGGTACGAGTTAGCGAGCGTGTTTGGGGATACACGATCACCTACCGCGCGCCAGACCGCTGTAAGCATTATCTCATTGATACGAGTGAGAACACTTACCAGTTCTTTGGACACAATCAGATAGCTCACGCATCACTCCACGACTTGGTAGAGTTTCATCGGAGCAGACCCATATCGGGTGTAGGGCAAGAACTGTTGAAAATACCCTGTGGCCAAGATGTCGATCCTCCGGATTATGAGGATCTTCTGGAGCAGCGCTCTTTTTCAACTCGCCTATAATTTCCGATTTTAGCAAGGAACTGACGCACAGTTCTTGCATCTATTTCATCCTCTTAAAAATGAATTAACTTTATTTTATATCCAGCGCACTTTATCATCCTTCCTCTCGTCCAAGTTCTACGCCCAGTACCCACCCCTCCACGGTGATGTCAACACTGCATGTGTTTGGGTGTTTAGTTCTGTAAGAATGGCCATCTTGAGAACCAGTTGAAAGGAACCTCAATCTTTATCATCATGCGACTACTTAATAGTTACAAATCCTGCAATCTAATTGGCAACGCTATTAGAAAACTTTCCAATAGGCTAATTTTTATGGACGTTATTATCTTCAGTCCCTTAAGCCTACGGAGAAGAATCGGAAGCAGGGGTGGGTGGGGGAGGGGGGGCATGAAACGTCATTGTGTACTAGCATATTGTTACCATACAACTGGATGTAGCAAAAGAATCATGATAACAAATTGGAAAGCTTTTGAAGTGATTTGATTACTAATGAAGCGTTTGGGTTTCTACATGCTGTTTCTAATAATATACTTAAGGTTTTATAACTAATCTCATTCTTCTAGAACCTTTAGTTCCTCACATCAAACATTTTGACACAGTTTGTTCACTTTAGCAAGAGAACCTTAATTCTTTAATTGGTTTTGTAAGCCACTGATAATTGGAACAAATATGGTAACGAGGTACAAATTGTGAGCAATCATTCCTCTATTGTCCCAAAGTAAAGAAAGTGCATCAAATACGTTGTCAAAAGATCTGTTAACATACCCTGTCCGACTAGTTGTGTGATACTAGACAGATGAACTGCTGGCCTACAAAACTCGAAATCGATAACCCATCGGCTACCTTCGGCAGTTGAGTCGCTTCCAATTGTTCTGAAGTAGTTGCAATTGCTGTGGATGTATCCGTCGGAAATTCTATCAACATAAAATTCACCAAATTGTTTGGAAAGGAATCCGCGCTACTTCGGCATCGTATAGTTTGTTGGAAGCAATCTTGTCGATAATAGTTCAAGAATAATGATTGTTCGATTAACGAGTCTTGTTAATTATGTTACTGAAATGAAGAGCACGGTCATGATTGTTTTCAGACTTGTCAGACAGAGTCGATACCGTATTTACCCTATGAAGTGCTCCTCCCCCATCTCTAGCTTCCCTTCATCTCCGAATAAGCACCGCAACAGTTAGAGCAAAAATTAAATAAGCGTCGCACCCCAGTGGCCAATCCGGTGCTAATTCAATGCCCCTTTAACTGGTATTTATATTCCATTTGTATTTAGACAAATAGATTTTTGTTGTGTTTTGCTATTTCATTGATCTCAACGTTAATTAGCAAAATAAATTCTCCGATTACAGGAGAAAACTTGTCACCTCATTTGCGTTGCAAAAACTGGTTTCAAAAATGCGCATCCCCAGAATAAGCGCCGTACCAAAAACTAGGAAATTTAAGTAAGCGCCACGGTATTTTAATTTGGCTGCTACCACTGTTGTTTGAAAAAGGGGCTGAAATACCGTCGACGATCTGTTAAGCCCCAGGTGGTCAATAGTCTAATAAATCGATATTTAGAGAAACAGATTATGAATTATTAAAGTACAATTGGTGATAGTAAAGAATTAGAATATAACACGAAAAGAGGGACTTGCCTTGAC
>JAOBAY020065565.1:0-12353 GCA_025331085.2 Zoanthus sociatus
TAAGGTAATCTATTATGGGATGGGAACATTGAAATTCCTATTCAGTGCATCTTGAGGATTACGAAAATGTAAGTTAATAAAATAAATCATAGGGGTGCATGGCAACCCTACTTTCCGACTAGACTAGTTGTAACTCTCCAGTTTTTGAACTCTCTAATTTCTTCCAAAAAAGAATTATCCAAGAGACTAAAGGCTGCCTTTTCTTTGTTATTCTTATAACTTTGCACTTTTTGACATTAAAAACCATGGCATTGCGAATACTCCACTGATGGAGATAATCCAAATCCCATTGAAAACAGAATTGATCACTAGCATCATCAATGCCTCTTGAAATTTTACAGTCATCGGCAAAAATAGCAATAGTATTTCCAGGGAGAACAACATCGGGCAAGTCACTTATAAAAACTACAAAAAATAACGGCCCCAAAATGGAGCCCTGTGGAACACCAAATGGAACTTCTAACCACGTGGAGGAGACACCATATGACACAGTTCTTTGCCAACGATTACTCAAGCAACTCTGACACCACTGTAGTAGGGAGCCACAAATTCCAAAACTACAAAGCGTCCGAAGTAAAATTGAATGATTCACTCTGTCAAAAGCCTTGGAGAAGTCTAAAAAAGCAACATCCACCTGTCGTCCCTTATCCAAAGCTGTGACCCATTGATGATGAGTGAGGACCAGTTGTGTCTCACAAGATTTCCCTTTTATGAATCCATGTTGCCACTCCGATAAATAAGGCGAAATAAAGTTATGTGCAAAAATAGCAATATGCACAAGACGCTCTAAACATTTTGCAGGAATAGGTAACAGGGAAATTGATCTGTAATTTTCCACAACTTCCTTATTATCATTTTTATGTAAAGGAGTGATGTTAGCGGATTTCAACAAAGTGGGAATGACTCCTGACCTTAGAGATAAATTAAACAAATGTGACAAGGGAACCGCACAGATTTGTAGAATTCTGGATGGTATATTATTCACACCAAGTGATTTATTGATGTCAAGCCTTCTTGGAATTCCCTCCACTTCAAAAGCTATAGCTGTAACGTTCAGTAACAAGTTTGGATTCACAACATCATTAGTCGGGCCGTTAACATTAGCTAGATCTTTTGAATAAATTGAGTGGAAGAAGTTATTAAAAAGTTCCACCTTGGAAGACGTATCTGTAGAACAAACATTATCATAGATAACAGTCTCTGGAATTGTTTTATTTTTGGTTTTAACAGAGTAAAATGACAAGAAATGTTTAGGGTTGTCTTGAAGTTTCCCAGACAGGGATCGAAGATAATTATAATAACTTGTATTAATAAGTCTTTTTGTTTTTTTTCTCAGCTCTTTGAATTTTAAGAATATGTCCGGTGAACCATTAGATTTTACTTTCTTCCATAATTTCCTTTCCTTCCTAATTAGTACCATTATATCATTGCAAATCCAGGGAGGCCTAGAGCGTCGCTTGAGTGTTATCTGTGGTATATGTTGATTGACAGCAGCAAACAGAAGATCATGAAACTTTATCAAACTTGTATGAATACAATTATCGCATGTAACTAGATTCTAGGGAATAGATTGTAAGGTCTTCTGCAAACCTTTAAAATCAGCCTTTTTGTAGCAATATACCTTTTGCTGAATATTATTATGCCTTCTCATCTCAGCATGAAACTTAAAGGAAAGTGGATGATGGTCTGAGTCAAATGCGTTCGGATGCACCACTACATCTTCAACCAAGATGTTATTATTCGTTATAAGACCAGTTCCAAAATATTGCCAGAGGATACAGAATTTCTTAGATCACGAGTTGCATAGAGGTTCTTTTGTACCAAAAAGAAATCATTCAAAATATTGCAAAAATCCTCAGTTTCAGGGTCTGACTTTCTAGGGCATCCAAGGTTCCAATCAATATGTGGAAAATTAAAGTACCCAGTTACAACAAGATTTGAGAGACCAGTTCTTTAATATTTAACCAAAAACTCTCTAAATTGTGACAAAAATAACTCATCTGCGTCCGGTGGTCTATAATAATGCAGAAAGGAGTACACAAATAGTAGGGTTTGGACGAATTTCAAGAGTAATCATTTCTAAATTAACCTCCAACTCAGACCTGTGAATACAAGAATTATAATTCCTGATAGCTATAAGCACTCCACCACCCCTTCTATTACATCTATCCTTTCTAAAAATATTATAGCTTGAGATCAAAGTCCTGATAGTTACGATCCAGCCATGTCTCAACTATAACAATAACATCAAACGAATCTATAAGTAGCATTGCTTGTGGGTCAAAAACTTTATTTCGTATACTTCTGGCATTTAATAATAAAACTTTGGGGAAAATATTCCGCACGCCGTCAGTAGGACCTGAAAGCGACGACTGTAGACTGGCATTAATATCTTCCATAGTAGATTCCTCGAAGAACGAATCGGTGAGGTTAAAGGGAAAAGTACAATTGGAACAATACCAAGTTTCATCGGAGGAACCCAAATCAATATATGTTTTAATATCTATGTTGATACACTTGATATGGTACCATGTACAACAGCCGTCACAAAAATTTCCTTTTTGGTTTGAACGAACAGAATTGGAGCAAACTCCACACGGATGCTTCCACGTGGGAAGCTTTCTTCCAAGATGATTAATGTTGTCGTGTCCCGAAGTACTGCCATAATCAGGATTTGGATGAATGACCCAACATAACAATAAATTATCCAGTTGGAATGTGGTAGATGAATTGCTATAATAGCTAATTCTACGACAGAAGAAATGCTTCTTACGCTTATGTAACAATCCAAGATGGCTGCTCGTAGAACAAAATTCACTTGAAAGTCGGACTTCAGATAAATGTAAAAACTCGCCAACAGTATTAAAGAAGTGTCACTAAATAACTGCGGGCATATTGCAATGTTGGATGAAAACTAACACTCCCAAAAAGTCGAAAATAATAAAAAACGGAGAGAACGAGCTAAAACACGTCCAGCTCTCATGATGACCGCTGATCGCATCATAATTAGATTATAGATTTAGGTACTGCCTAAAAGCGGAGCTCCCATAGAGATTCAACCTAATAGCCCCAATAGTGTGGGTGGTAGAAACCCTAAAAGTAAGATTTTTTTCAATTTCTTTGACTTATTCTGAGCTCTTCAAATGGCAGTTTTAGTTACAAAACAGTACTTAACTGTATCGAACACGACGAAAACAGAGGCCACCACGGTTGATTTCTCGCCAAATACATAAACAATTTACAAATTGGGAGTCAGAATGGCGTAGTGGTCATCATTCGCGCCTCCCACCTCTACGACCCGAGTTCGAATCCTAGGCTCTGCATGTGGGCTGAGATTTGTCGATCTCAATCTGACTCCGAGGGTTTTGCTCCGAGTACTCAGGTTTTCCTCCCTCAGCAAAAATCGACTCCCAGCTAATTCCATCTGGCTGTAGTGCTGTGCTCCGAGGTCAAAAATGGGGCCGTAAAAGCGGCAGCATTTGTGTATGAGTTTGTAACTTGTGTTTGTGTGTAATGATTGCGCCTTTAAAATGCATACGGCTCGACCTCGTTGAGCAGCGTCCTCGTAATTCAGTTTAAAACTGCAAGTAGGGCAATAAGCAAGGCTGTTATTTATCTATTTATTTATTTAAATGCAAAAGTTATATCAAAGAACACATGAAGGAAAAAAAACATATACCATTTAAAAATAAATCACTTTAAAGATGAACGAGAAAAGAAAATATTTAACTCGTGTACACGGACGTTGTTATGACGTTGAAATATCAACTCCATGCATATACTATATTTTATTAAGTATGGTGCTCCGCAGGAGCTCCGCTACTATATTTTTGAGTTAAAGTCTGGGGTAAGGTATGATTTTTAAACATTCGTATGTCTGGGATAGGGTAAAGGTTTTGAGTTTAGGGCAGCACACCCCTACCCAAAAACCAATAGAGTACGCCCCCCGGGGGGGGGATGTTGTGAGAAAAACTCTTACATATTTGGTACTTCAATCATTGTAACTTCTAACATTGACAACAGGAACAACTTAACATATTGAGGAGAGTTTCCAATTGGGAGTAAGGGCTGTATCCAATAACTTTAAGTTTATGTAGTGAAGGATCTCTTTGGGCCTTCTACTCTCTCCATCTAATTTCCCATTAACACAACAGAGGTTTTAAACCAGAAACAAAAAGCAAGGACAAAAATAATAACTTGTCTGAATAGCAGAACTCGTAGGTGCCAAATAACAATTCTATTTGCCATTAGTATAAACCTACTAACGGACTAACATGTATCCTGCATTCTGATTGACTACTCTACTAGAGGTCTATTTGTGATAGCCTACTAGCAGAGGAAAGATGGCGGATAAAAACAGTAATGAGCCACGTTTTGTCATGATATCAGAGGATTTCATCGATAATTTAATTTTTACATCCTTTTTTGACCGATTAGTAGGTTTATACTAAAACAAGTAGACCTCTCGACCCCATGTACTACGCGTTGGAATAGTCTATTCAGCTATTGACTCGTAGTCAATTCGTCCTTGAATTCTAATTGTTAAATATATTGATATTCATTTTAAACCCCATTTTATAGAATTTGTTAGACTCCTGCATTTATTTAGCCCCCCCTCCTCTATTATTTAGCTAGTTCTTCGACTCATTTCTCACTATCTATCTCTGCACTACCATACAATAACATTTAATACTTAGTGTTTGCAGAATATTTCACCTCATAATCTCATAACATGCAGTTTTGCCTGAATGTTGAGTGGTTATTAAAAAAATGTTCAGTTGTAGCCTACAAAAATGCAAAACCCAGCTTGGTGTTGTACATAAAAATGTTGTAGTGACATCATAAATAGGTCAAAGAAATAATATTTGTGGTTCCAGTCACATACCCTTCTCAAATTTACCGGCAATATTAAATTTTTGTTTAAAAATATTTTTTATTGTATCCACTGTCCATGTCCCATCAACAATACATTTTCAATTTCCATTAACGTTCAAAAAACTCAAAACTAGTGTTTGTATTTATTTTCATAGACAGCAAGAAAATAAGTAATCTGGATCAGAATCACATGTATTCTTTCAATGGCTTTAATAGCTAGAATAGAAAAATTGTTAAATAGAAATACTGAAGCAAGAGAGTATCTGAAATGAAGAACAACACAAATTTTCTCAACAAAGCAACACCAATAATTACAGGCACAAAGTACGGCATCTATCCATTATAAAAGGTATTTACACACATTAATTTGTGTTCTGGTCAGCAGTGAAGAACCCTGGGTCCTCATCACCAAAAAAACTTCAGTTTATAATATAATAGAAACTGAACTAAAGATGTTTTCAAGGGTCAGTAATGAACTAACTATTGTTGAAATCAAAACGAACTTGTTAATAATTGAATGTAGCCATGGTTTGGTATTTAGGCTGTAACATATTACAACTAAACTACTTTAGGGGGCAATCAGAAAATCAATTTGGTAATGCTTCATGCCAAACTTATGTTAAAAATTGAGAGAGATCTTATGATTTGAAAGAATTGACCATGGGGGGAGCCGTGCCCATGGGTTGAACTGAATGCTGGTAGAACATGTTGTTGTTCACTCATTGCTTTGCTAACATCTTAAATACTCTCCAAGAAACTTACGGAGGACTCTCGCAAGGCCTGAGCCGGTTCCTTTCTAAACTGTGCATCTTCTTTTGCTTCCTGCAAAAGCATTTTATCTCTTTATTGCGCTGAAAGTTTTTTTTTTCTAAATGCTTTCTCTTGTTATCAATCAAATGGGGAACAACATTCCCAGGGGCCTTGGTTGTACCTGAAGTTTCTGCTTCTTAATCGACATCAACAATCACCATGGCTTTGGGCATTACTTGTATGAGTTGTGGTGTGAGCATGCTCAGACTCTGCATCGCCACTGGGCTCGTCTACGTTCAGCAAAGTGCCACCCTTTTCGGGGAAGGAGGGGGGTGAAACGGTCTACGGGTCGGCGGATTTTAGCCGAAAATTTTGTCTGGATTGTGGATTTCAACAATAATTTCAGCGGATTTGCGGATCCATTAAATTTGATGGATTCGGATTTTGGCAAAAAAAAAACTTGTGCGGATTACGGATTCAAAGAATAATTCTAGCCGAACTGCGGATCTCTCAATGGGCGACCAAGCACGCGAGGTCCAAAAGGTCATGTCACGCAGTGTCTGACTTCGTTTCGTTTTATTTATGGCATTTTTCGTGTCTCTCCACCAGTATCGTTTTACACACAAGGTTAGAAGATCGCGATCTTGGTCCTGGAACGTGGGACACAGTTCGACCAACCCTCCCTCCCTTTTCATCTGGATCCTCACAAAAATCAACTGACTGCACACCAAAAGGCAGTCGTTGGATTGACGCCGTTGCTTCCCATAACGCCACCAAACTGTTCCAAACCTCGTACACGATATTACCGCTCCCACTTCGGTTTTGTGATACCACTGCTTTGGCAAATTTCTGTATGATCTTCTTCACTTTTTCATTGACTCTAATGATTCACCTGGCCACCAAGTCTCTCTATTCTTTTTGCTTTTGCTTTAGGGGTTTCTCCTCGGATTGCGTGAGATCTTTAAAATTATGGGGCAAATCTTTAACGGAAACAGGACCACAGCTGTTGAGTTTCGCCATTGTCTTATTCAGCATTTTGTATTGTCGAGGCTGTCACAATCAAAATCAACGCCTTGATAAGACATAGTCGTTTTGTAGTCTCAAAGGTAATTTATCAAATCCTCTACCATTTTATTATACCATCCAAAATACCTTTTGTTAGCAGATTGGACAGAAATATCGACAGAACTCGCCATGTTGAATCGCTCAAGTGCAGGTCGACTTAGTTTTTGGTCAGCGGATAAACGAACGCATGCGCAGTTAATATTTTTTGTCACACCTTGCCGGGATTGCGTGTTTACATCATATCATGAGAAAGTGACTGGCCCGCCATTCCGAGATCTCGGCAGCTGACAGCGGGATCCACTGCTCCGAGCCAGCCCGTTTCTCATGTAAATGGGAATGAGGCAAGATCTTGCCTCAATGGGTTCCCGAATCACCGGGCTCATTTAAATAGTTCCTCAGGGGGAAAAAAAAAATTTTAAAATTCGAAATCTATAAAAAAGGCCTCTAGCTATAGGATGCGGTTATACAGAAGTCCAAATTGACTTTTGCAAGAACTCAATTTGAAAGTAGAGATACAATATCAAAACTGAAATTCCGCCAAAAAGATGAAAAATATTTATTTTAATAAGATTTTAATCTAGCAATGAACTACACAAAAATACTATCTGTTTAATCGAAAATCAACGGTACTTACATAAGATCTGTTTACAAAAATAAATTATACTCGTGCAAACGGGCACACTCAGTAAACGACGTGCTTTGTTAAAAACAAAACTTTACTAAAACATTACGTAACCGGAAAGAAAATGAAATTAATGGATTAAACTACAACGATACAAATAATACAAGTAAAACCGTGCATGTGCAAAAAAGAATATGGAATGAAACAATTGAGTTTTTTAATAAAATGTATACCAATTGTTTAAAATACACAAAAATTAAACAAAGAAACATTGAAATTAAAATAATAGCAAAAAAGGCGATATGTAGCATAATCATAGCTGTGCGGGTGATTCGGACACATGACCTGCTTACTAGTAAAAAAAAACATTCAAGTTAAGAACAATAAAAAATATCTAAACTAAAAGTGATACTGTCAGTTGAATTTTAAACATTAAGATTGAACAGTTTGGTTCTAAGATGAACTTTGCTTGATTGAGTTGCGTTTTCGTTTGGCTGACACGAGTATGAACTGTGCGACAAACCATGAAACTGTTAGAAACAAAATAATACTAAAAGTAAACGTTTGAAGTCATAAAATGAACGAAAAGGCCTTATTATTTTCATAATTTGAGTGAATGAAGAACGGATCGACTTTAAAAAAAATATTTTCGTTTTTACTATTTGTGGTAATTTCACTTCATTGAAAAATTTCTTGCTGATAGTCCGCTAAAGAAAACATATTTTACAAATACTATTGTTTTCAACAAATTCACGTACGTTTTGCAAATATTTTAATATTGTTTTACCCATGATTCACTCTCAACAAAATTAATTAAACTTGGTCTGTTAATGGACGATTTTCACAATAAAAACAAATTGCAGAAACTCGTTACAAACTACGAAATTTTTAATAAATTTACCAATTTAGTCAAAACAAGTTGACGGCTCAAATAACAACCTATGCTAATTGGTTTGTTATATAACAATCCGTCCATAGTTTAAACATGGCCATGGCATGGTGTAAACACCGAGTGTATGACATCATAATTGTTTGAGGAATCAAGGTAGTTTACTACACTTTTTTTAATAAAAGCCAATAAAATTTTGCTCAGGCCCAATGTTCTATTTTTTTCAGCATTTTTAGGCGCAAAATATCTTCATTTTGTCAGTCTTATATACCATATGCCAAACTACGTAATTTCAATACATTTATAATTAGTGACCGAGTACAAATTTTGAAGAAGATATAACAATATATGTATATTATACGGCACAGTATTTGTTACAGTTGGAGTTTATTGGTATTAAAGTTAGTAAGAGCGATTGCTTGCTGCGTTTCATCATTGTTATTTTTTTCTTAACATTTTCATTTTAGCCGCACGTTATTTTTAATTGTTTTATTTTTCGGGCAATTTGAGCTTCACTATTCGATATCAAGTTTGTTCTTATTAAAAAAAGTGTATGCGAAAACCTCCCAAAATTTTCAGCATTGTTTTTAATTTATTACTGGTTTATAGCTGCTTGAACTAAATAAAAAGCAAATTTGAGCAATGCATCGTACATCAACACTTCTCTTGTGTATTGGTTTTATCATAGTATATTCGGTTCAGTTGTTTTGGAGCTCCCATGATGAAGTTTTGAGCAAGCAACAAACAACCCTTAGATTAACCTAATTTGAGCTTTGCTGTTTTACAAAATCAAAGTTATTGGGTTTGTTTTGAACTGATCAACTCATGTTTACGCGCTTCAACACTTTTTAACTAATATTAACTGTATTTTTTGCATATTTTGCTTTAACACGCCCTGACGCCGTGAGCAGGAGGGATGCATGCAAGTCTAGTTATAGACTAAAGGGCACAAAAGTGAAAAACTTTATATTTCTAGACCGAGTTATTCAAAACCAATTACAGCGCTAACCCAGGATTTTAAGAATTTCTTAACCGAATGATTTGTTTCATACCTTACAGAGAACGTTTAATCTGTAAATTTGAGATTAACAAGTTTTTTTCTTAAAAAAATATAAACAGTATTTTATCGTAATCTTTTCCTAATTATATAAGGAGAAGCAATGGCTGCTGTAATTTTTCTTAACCCAGAGATAAAGTTGATCCAGCCCTAGAGATTTCATTTTAGGAAATTTGAAAAAATTAACTTTAATTTTAGCACATAGAACTGTTTACGGGTGTTCTTTCTTCCCTTTGTCAAATTGAGGAAGCACGACCGGAAATGTGTAGGCGACATTAAATTATATATATTTTTACATATTCTTCAGGCAAAACATATAAAGGAAACTAAAGGTAAAGTGTGTTTAATAAAACGGCATACTTGTGGCTAGGAACCAAAGTGTTTGATTATCTAAAAAAAGAAGAAGAATGCATTAATGTTGGAAAAAATGTAAACAAAAACTTCATTATGGTCATTTTTCAGCAATGTTAATAGCGTTTTTAATGTTTTTGTTAAAAACTCATTTTTTGTCATACATGTTTTTCAATTCAAATAAAAGTTGGTATTTAACCCGTGTGGATATTGGCCCAGCTATTTGCTTGAGTGGTGGGCACCGCATCTCACCAAACAAAACATGCCTGCTTCGCGACAATTCAAGCAATCTCCACATTTGTAGTCCCCATCCGGGCATTTGTCGCACAGCCGATGAAGGTAACAGTCAGCTTCTCCATTTTTGCAAGCAGTGATACACTCAAGAACCTTATCCTCGCCGATTAAATATCTTGCGTTTGTGATGTTACAGAAATATGCAAAGATCATCGTCACCATGGCAACAGTAAAGAGCTTTCCCATCTGAGGTGAAAGAATCGATAAAATCCATACTCAGTGCTTGAACAAAATCAATAAAAAAATGTAACTTAGTTTTTACAAAACTAAACTGGCGTAATTCGCGTTATGGAAGACTTATTCTTCTTTTACTGTCGTATAAGGTCTTGCCTCACTTCGAATATTGTTTTTAAATGAAACACTTATTTCAAATACGTAGTTTTTATTACTCTGCGTTTTTGAAAAGTTTTAACAAATTTGTTTTGCATATGAACGCAGAATAAAAAGCCACACTCAAGAACTTCATATTTTTAAGCAAAAGAAGTCGGTCATGTCTAAATGATTCCTTGTTGGACTAATGTTGGTCAGCTGTATGTATATTCTGATCATTTGAAGCATAGAACTACTAAAAACTAGAAATGTTTAATATACAGGCATCTTAGTGAAGATTCTGAAAATAGAATAATAATTTACCCAGGTTTAACTGCTTACCTTGATCAGAAAACCAAAATGTGTTTAAACAGAACACTGAATTCGTTACGCTGCTCAGCAAAACGTTACATCCAGTGATTAGTTCAAACGTCCCTTATATACCAAAACAACACGTGTCAGTGCACGAATACCCGCAACAACTGATATTATTCTAGAAACTTCTTACGACCTTGCAGCTGTCTATTGCTCAATTAGTGATTAGTAAAATGTCATCTTTACATGAGAATACCAGACGCCATAGTAATTGATGTTATTGATTGACTACGTGTTTCGAATAAACACACGTTTTTTGAAAAAAAAATATTAGAACTCTTTATTAAAAATATCTTTTACAAGACCCTGGAGATGAGGTGGCACACCCAAACTCTACCAAGAGCATGTACTAAGGGCATACATGAAACTCAGAAACGGTCTATAGGCGAAGCCGAATAAAACAAAAGTTTAACACAAATAAAACTCATTACATTAATCTGAACGAGTTAGTCTTTAGCTGACACTGATAAAGCTTCCTTATGCGCTAACAAAATGTCCTATAACGCTCACCATGAATTATTTTGCTATATTATATATTTGTATGATTTACAATTATACTTTGACGAATAAAACGTGACAAAATTAAAAGATCATAATGAAATGTGCATTGTCTTTATTCTGCATCTATATAAGGTTCTTATTTTGCTGTGTTTGAGAAAACAAAACTATTCAGTTGTGTTAAAACAGCAGAAACAAGAATGAAAACAACAATTGTTTATTAGCTATCGACAATGCTAGGAAATTAAGTAAAATATTATTGGTTCTGTTGCAGTATTTCCTGTTATTTTCAGACAACGAATGTAAATTAAAGTAATTGCGATATAGCTATAAATTTTAGTTGACAGGGGATACTTTTTATGGAAATTCTAGTAAAGCGCAACCAAAGTTTAATAGCCATGCAGTCAAAAACTATTAATTTATATAATTACTTTATTTTGTGGCACAGAGAATTTTCTTTTCTAAAAAAATGGCAATAAAAAGTTTAAAATCATGAAACGAGGAATTTGAATCGAGTACTGCTACAAAAAACCAAACCTTTTTTGTATGGTAGCTCGATTATTTGTTTGTTGTTCAAAAATCAAAAAAGTTTTATTATATGGTTGACAACAAGTTTCTCAGAATCACAGCACTTGTTATTCCATCTCAGTGCCCGAATTTTCTCTTCAAAGACCCGCATTGCTGAGATTGAATGACAGGTAAGTTTCTTTGCTTTTCGGGAAAAATTCGTAACTCGTATTTTAAAATATTTGTAATTTTAGTCGAACTTATTTAAACAAAAATTCAATTTCAGCGAAAATTACCTGAACGAGCACGCAGCAACTAAGAATCTTTTAAAAGTGCAGCGGAGCCGAGTTTCAGATAATTCTTAACTTCAGAGGATTTCAAACTTTATAATTTCTATCAAGAACATTTTAAGGAAATTATTGAGTTTATTTGATCAAATCTTTTCACATCGCACGGTCAAATTCTGAAAGGCGGGCTTGGTAAGACTTCAATTTAATCCGTTATGTTCTAAACCTATTTGCTGTTTCTTTGTTGACAGCAGCTCTCCGACTACTCCGACAAGATTGCTCACAAAATCTAAAAACATTTCGTAATTCATTGTACCGCTGTGTTTTTTTGAGGCAGAAAACACTACACATTTATTATTGAGTTTAGCTTTTAAAATTGCACCCTTTTTTATAAGAATAACTTTATAAAAAAAATAGGCGCTTGTATAGCGCATGTGGCTACTGCAATAGACCATTATAACGCTGGTTTGAGTC
>JAOBAY020065576.1:0-12351 GCA_025331085.2 Zoanthus sociatus
GTGCAATATACTTTTTTATGTTGTAAATCCGTTTTAATGAATGTAAAAATATGTCAAATTCTTGTTTTATAAGTTTGGTCACAATATATACAAATTACTTACTTCTCTTATTTTATCAGGTCCCGGACTATCAAACAACCGATATACTCCGCCAGTTGCCCAAGGGAAAGTAGCAATTCTCTTTCGCTTACTAACGATGTTCCATCCAAGACCATTTCTAATGACAAGGTTTGGACCCCAGGGGACCATAGCGTGCATTAGAGCGCAAAACAAAGATTATGTGGACATTGTTTTCAGGTTGGTGCTCATGTGGATTTTTCTTTTTTTATGAATATAATTATTCATCTCTATCATTATCATCGCCATCACGACCATGAACATCACCTTACCACTACTTCAATCATCGTCATCATCATCAATCTTCATTATCATTATCATCATCATCATCATCAATCTCCATTATCATCATCATCGCCATCATCTTCACCATCATTATCACCATCATCACAATCATCATCATTATCAATCTTCACCATCATCATCATCATCATTGCCAATTACTATCACCATCATCATCATCATGCATTACCAATCTTTTTCATTATCATTACCATCATCAACATCATCATCACCAGTCGCTGAAATCATTTCACCATCACCATTATCGTTAAACAATTGCGCCATCATCATCATCATTGATCACTATCATCATCACCACTACCTACACCACCATAATAATAATGGTAATAATAATAATAATAATGGTAATAATAATAATAATAATGGTAATAATAATAATAATAATGGTAATAATAATTTTTGATAATCATCATCATCATCGCCTATCACCAAATCATTTACTGCCATCATCATCTTCACCATCGCCACTTTTATCATCACCACCGTCTATCTTTTTAATCATACATCATCATCGCAAATATCATCATTCTTCATTAAAGTAAGCATAAAAAATTACATTGTTACTTATCAACAGCTGATTTCTATCCAACAGAATGCATGCTGAGTTCCAGTTGAATGTGGCTCCGTTACTCCCGTTCTGGTTCACGCCAGCGCAGTTTCTGGGAAATATTATCATAAAGCGAGATGGTTCTCATGTGAAATCTTTCAGTTTGGCTGTACCCTGTAATAAGAGCCTCAATGTTGGTATGGCTTCATGTTTATGAAGTTACTTTTTAGGCACTCGTTCACAAAGCGGTAGTTTCTGTTTAGGGAAAATCGTGAACAAAGTTCAAAATAGCAGACTATGAGCGGCCGTAAAAAGCAAACGATTTACAGAAATTTTTCCTCATTTATTTTTATTTCTAATTAATACTTTTGATGACTTAAAAACGGTTTATATATTTAACATTACTTAAAGTGCCTATGTAGGCAAAATGTAGCTTTCCGTATCAACTTATCCAAATGTTCCAAACAGAGAGAGAAAACATTGAACTTTTTAACGTCTAAAGTGAGGGAAGCATCGGAAACAGTGTGTCCGGAGACTGGGAACAAATATATGAACGATGACGTAAAAAATTGTTCCAGCGGTTTGTTTGACTCGCTTTTCTTACCTCGCGTCTTTCAGCTTCGACGAATCATGATCATTTCCAAGGACAGTTTGCCTAATTTGGACCATCAGCCACACAATAAATAATTCCTTTTTGTCTTCGTTTTACATTTTTTACCATTTTGGTGTTGTTGTGGAAACAGTTTTTGACGTTTCGTGGTTAAATTTGAACTTTGGGCGGCAAAAACTCTTATCTCTCTCTTCATAACATCAACCAGTTTTGGCCATTTCAAAAAATAGACATAACAAGCTAAAGATTTTCGCCTTAAACACTTTTCCTTCACAGGCACTTTAAAACATAGTTACCTGAGTGGGAGCATTGTGTTACTAACGGTTTTTGAGAAAAATAGGTGCCATTTTCGTTTGCCGTCAGTTTGAATTCTACTGTTTTGTTTTTGAATGAATACTTTATTTGTTATGTACGTTGCCCTGTTAGGAAATGTGATACGTTTTGTTTTTATGTTAACAGATATGGAGTGGATGATTGGTCAGAAGAATGAACAACAAACAGGTGAAGAGGCAGGACTTTTTAAGAGCAGAAAGTAAAGTTTTAAGCCGAAATTAACGAAACATCCGGCATTAATATCTTTTGATCATAATAGCTATAATAACAATCGGAATAAGGCTGAGGGATCATCATTCCTGCCTCTTTTCCACCACTTAAATGCAGCGAATCTTTAGCTGAAATTGTCAGTGTCAATATGACTTTTTCAAATTTATTTCTTATATATTCTGTGGTTTATTAATATTGTTTGTTTATGTTATATAAGATTTACAGAATTATTTCTTACGTTTTTGTTTATGTTCAAGTTGAGATTTGCAGGTTTAGTGTTTGTGTTGTTTATACTGTTTTGTTCTTTGTCGGCGGCGTGGTTGGAGATGCACACAAGGTCCACGAATCGATCCCAGCTTTTTCGTGGTTTGAATATTATGTGCAATCTCTTTTCTACCTAAGGTAACTCAGCCTTTTGGGGTATATTAATTAGTACCATGCAGCATATTCTGGGAGCTAACCTACGTTGGATTAGTGTCCCGTCAGAGGGGAGTCAATGAACTTCATCCGCTGAACACTACAGAAACCAGGGATAAGCAGCAGCTCCATGAGCCTCTTGGCTCGTAAACGATTTAGCTTTAGCTAATGACGTTTTAATGGATTTTTGCGGTTAAAGGAAAAGCCTCATTAAGCCGTGGCACTGTTACATGGCAGTGTAATTGATTGACATTAATGGACCTACCAAAACGGACCAGTGCGTAAAACAGTATTAGCTTTATTGCAGCTGGTAGAAGTGTTAACAGAGGCCAACGGTTGAAATCCCAAGGGAGTCTGAACTCTTTCCGGCTTCTCTTTCACATTTTGTAATTGCTTGAATTGCGTGCATAATCCCGCGAAGGTTTGTTTCTCTCTTAATCAAATAAATCATTCTGTCTTTTCCTTAGAACCGGGTCAGCTTAATGACCCACGCGGTGAAAACAATGAAGTGG
Organism: Zoanthus sociatus; assembly: GCA_025331085.2. Lineage (NCBI taxonomy): Eukaryota > Metazoa > Cnidaria > Anthozoa > Zoantharia > Zoanthidae > Zoanthus > Zoanthus sociatus. The sequence goes on from JAOBAY020065576.1 coordinate 3,050, forward strand.
ACATTGGTAAGTCTTGTAATTAAAATTCGTAATTGGAGTTATGTGAAAATAAATAAAATAAAATAAATAAAATAAAATAAAATAAAATTTGTTTTGCAGAATCTTTTATGTGAATCAATGATTTGAGTCAAATCGCTTCAAGGGGTATTCGGATGGTAATCGAATACTTCAAATAAGATAAAGTTGAACTAGACGTCGTTTTTGTGAATAAAAGCGTGATCAGTACTCGATATTTAATGAACTGTCTAAGAGCTTCCTTTATATGGACAGTATAGTTTATGTTTCATGAGTTGTATTATTGACTTTATTTTCTTAGACATGTTAGGCATTGATACTTTGTCAAATGCTATATTTATTATTATTATTATTGCTTATTAATACTTTTGTTATTGTGATTATTGTTAGTATCGGGTTTTTGACAGCTGCATCATCCAGCGTTGTTGGCAACATCCACCTTGGTCCTCACCATTATTTTGCCATAATCCGTTATCACTATCGCTACTCTGAAGTTCCAAACAATCTTTTGTATATGATTATTATTTTTGACGAAAAAATCTACTCTATACAACTAATTCGGGACTGTATGATTAATAATTTTCGAGATTTTTCACTCTATATATGAGCCTTATTCGGGTCTTTCAAACAGCAACCATTTTGCACGAAAACTAAACTTGTAACTGCTTAAGAAACTTGTGTTTTCGTAAAATCTCAGTACAACAGAATTAGCCAATTTCAAAAATACCATAATAGTCTTTTTTGTTCTTCCTAAATTTTGCATAAGCATTGTTTTTATTTTCTCTTGGGACTTAAGAATCATCCCAAGAGAAGCTGGAAACAATGCTTATGCAAATTTTTGGCGGACAAGCAAAGAGTATTTAATGGTGTTTTTGAAACTGGCTTATAATTATGCCAGCAGCAATCGCCATTTTGTTTGTTTCGCTCGTTCCCAGAGCCCACACGGCTGTCAGTACAAGATCAAGACATATTATTTCTCCACTCCAAACTATTGTTTTGCCCTGTGCTATTATTAGTTTTGAAAGAAGTTTCCACCTTGTAACATTATTCTGCTTTATACTGATTATTCGGAACTTCATTGCTGTTCTAATCGTTCCTGTAGCTGTGCATGGATTATCATTATCTATTGCTTATTATTTTTTGTTAGGTTTTTTACCACGCATGGAACTCGTTAGTGTTGGACCATCACAACCACCAACTGATACTGATACTACAGCTGGTGCTGAAAGAATCCACCATGATAAGGATACCGCTCATAATAAAGATATACTTTGGGATTCTGAGATTTCTTTTGAAGAAGCTCATAGAGCTCTAGAAATAAAAATGTATCCCTTTAAAAAGGTAATTTATAAATTTTCATTATAACTTCGGTACGAAGAGTCTCTTGATTTTGTTTTTAGACGTTTAAGTAATTGTTTGCATTTCTGAGGGCCTTATGTCAAGATAATCTTTCTCTGTCACACTAAGTAGTCCGAGTAAATGTCTGTAGGCGTCTAGTTTAAGATTATTTTACAGAGCTGTAAAATCAGGAAAGGAGTTCCTTAAGTCGCTGTTGTAATTGTATGTAACTTTTTAATATTCATAAAAAATGAGGTGAAAGAAGTTATTCCAAATAATCGATATTGCTGATAATCGAGTTCTGAGTACATTAGTTTTTAGTTTAGCTCTAAGCAATATTTCTGCTGGACAAGAATTAAAAAGCCAAACCCATTCCATTTCAGGTTCCATATTTATCATTTCAAGATGCGTTCACTAAAGCAAAGTTGGAAAGGAAACTTGTACATCATATATTATTGTGGGGTGCGTTGGATGATCAGTCCTGCTGAGGTGTGCGATATTTGTTAATATAGTGCCGAGTTGCGATATCTGTTATATTAGTCTCGCTATACAGTTAACATTTTGATCAGGGAGAGAGACCTAATATAATGTAGAATCACCGGATAAGAATTAACGCGCGTGAAAAAGTTGAAAAAAATCTCAATACAAAACTAATTGCGATTCTGAGCCGGTGATTCCACATTGCATTGCCGGCGTTAGGAGAAAATATATTCCATATTGGATATGAGTAAATATGGAGTATATTTTCTCCCAACTACCCAGCAAAATAATGTGGAGTCACCGGCTCAGAATCGCAATTAGTTTATAATATAGTGTCAAAGTGCAATATGTTTTTAATGTATAGTGCCTAGGTGCTATATCTGTTAATAGAGTATCAAGGTGCGATATATTGTGCACAAGTGCGGTTCGAGGTGCAATATTTTTTTTTTTATTCCAAGCAAAATACCTGGTTTCTGATTGGATAATTGCGAATGATTATAGAGTGCAGTACGGTAGCTGCTATGGAAACACTCGCAAGTGCCAAATCGAAAAACGAAATGGTTGACTGTCGTTTTTCCTTTGTCAAACCGAAATGATGTTGAACAGCTGAAAAAAAAATTCGAGAAATCAAATTAATCTGAAAATCTCACATTCTTTGGTTCAAGGTTTAGCAAAAATGAGCTACTGAACGAAAAAATTAACAAAAACTACAAAAAGTACGAACATGAGCGTCTTGGTAGTTGCTAAAGCGTGTACGTTCTTTTGTTGAGAATAGTGTAGTAAATGTTTAAATATCCTACAAAAAAATTAGAAATTTTAAATGGGGAAATGAGAGCGATTTTGACTTAAAGTTTTGTTCTTGGAGTAGAATTTAAAACAGGAGTTATCCGGCTAAATATCAAGATAGTACCCGTTACATTTACATATTTTTCCCTTTGTATTTAACACTGACAAGTGCATTAAATGACGTATAAAGCGTGACTGAGTAGGCTTCTAACATGTTCAGATCACCATGTCATGTAACTAGGTGTGATTTGCCACACAGGTTCAGGGCGGACGCTCCGGGAGGGCCCCCTGGAGAGTCCGCGAGTTACTAGGCTGCTGAAGGAAAGATTCATCAGTAGTTGGTCGTTGGTTGCCGACTTAAAGGTGCGTAAAATAAATTAATAAGCAACCTTCGTTTACTGTAAAAAATGCGCGTGCGCTATTGGTTAGACGTGTCTGTTGATGTTGCCACGACCGATAATTATTTTGCTTAACCTATGTTTTTTATGTTTCAACACATGGCTTTAAAATTGCTAAGTCTTCAATAAATTCAAACCACTGAATATGTAAATCAAAATGATTTTTTGAGCTTTTCGTACAGCGAAAATTATCATTTATCAAAATATACACTCAAGGGATTTGGCGGGCTTTTTGACACGCGTCCGAAAATTTTTCCGCCATTAAAAAAAGTTTTTTTGTGCAGCACTTTGTGACGTTTTTTTTTTCGGTTTTTCTGTTTGATATTTTAAAATGGAATTCAACCCTTTGCCAGATTTTCTGAATACCTCTTTTAAAATCATGAATTGGTTTGTTTTATGATGGCAAAAACTTGGAAACGAAAATATGCAGATTTTGACTTTTTTTTGGACTAGACTTAGTCGAACACTATAACGTGTGAAAACACTTCAATTTCTGGTTTAGTTTTTCTAATCTTCATTAAAACATGGAATTTATACTTCCCAAAGGACTGTTGATAAATTCTAAAACAAGGTAATTTGTTGTTTTTTTTACGGTTTTAGTTTCAGCTCTTGAGCAATTCCAATGAATGCCTCTCTACTTGCTCGAAAAAATTATCTTGCGATATCTTCACTAGTGAGGATATGGAAAATATGTCACTCGTATCCCGGATGTTGTTTCATATGAAATCTACGGGTGGCGTGTTTTACAGTAAAATACTCATATATATGTAATAAGAGGTGATAGATAACCGGCAAGGCTTGAAGCGCCGAGTGGGTACATAATCACATCATATCCAACAAGTGTGAGTGAAATGATTATTTTATTAAATTTCTTTACATTGACAAAATTACTTCGTTTAAAAAATAAAAATGAGACTCGGAGTTTTCACGCTCCGTAAATCCTAATGTCAGATTCACGATCATTCAAGGAGAAATACTCTCTGAACAACTTTATCCGCCATAATGAAAATCAAGAACCTTGACACACGTGTGACGTCATCAAACCTCGCTGAGCCAAATGTGACATTTCTTCAACATGCGTTACTTTTGTACACGGCTTATCAATCAAAACGCCCATAAAAAGTTGATATGGAAAAAAGCACTATTAATACCGTTTTTTATTACATAGATATGAGTGTTTTACCGTAAAATACGCCACTCGTAGATTTCATATGAAACTACATTCGGGATACGAGTGACATATTTCCGTATCCTCACTAGTGAAGATATCGCTGACATCATTCCTGTGTTTTTCCCGTCTTTTTCGTCTAGTTTTTTTCTATTTCGAAACACTCATATCGTTGGCTTGAACATATGAAGTTTATCTTCTCGTGGAAAAAAATTTTCACTCATTCGCTTCGCTCACTTGTGAAATCTTTTTTCCACTCGAAGATAAACTTTATATGTTCAAGCCACCGAGTAATATCCTCTATTAATCATGCATAACGCGCTTTTTTCCAAATGTTGTTTAACCTTGAGACCTGCACCTTAAACAGGCAAACTACCTCAGGTATTAAGTTATTTTTCTTTAAATGTTCATTATTCTCCCTACACGTCAAGTTTTTAGTTCTGCATATCATTTAAGTGGTCTTGTAACGTGTCCAACAAAAGTGAAGTCTACGATCCTTATGGATAATTTCATTTGCTGGTAAATTCAGTTAAGTCCTTCACCAGTATCCAAAAGAATAGTAATGTCATTACCTGTTATTTGTTTTTGCGTCATTTCTTCAACTTCTGCGTTATTGCCCAGTGTCTAGTTTTATAACTGAACCTCAAACTTCGGGTAAAAATTGTTGCAAATCTTTTTTTGCAGGAGCTGGCAAAAAATGACAGCGACCCTGAGATGGCACGAAAAGCCCAGACTGTAATGGACAATTACAGGTGCGCCGTGTAAACTAAAAGATGTTTTTAAGCATCTTAAGAAACTTTAAAAAGTGTTCTCTTTGTAGCAATATATACAACTTTCATGTGTGGAGTTAAGGTGCATATTTTAGCTACACCCTTTCTCAATCCTATTGGCTCATCGGCGCTGTTTCAGGATCCTATTGGCTTAGGGTAATCATAAGATTACCATAATCATATGACTGATCTTGGTGTTTGCTTCATCCCAGTATACCATATAGTGACCATTTATATAGTGTCCCTAACAAGTAAGTATATACCCCCTTCTTAGGGAGACCCTAACCCTAACTGGCATACTGGCATGAAGTATATACTCCCTTCTTAGGGAGACCCTAACCCTAACTGGCATACTGGCATGAAGTATATACTCCCTTCTTTGGGAGACCCTAACCCTAACGGGCATACTGGCATGAAGTATATACCCCCTTCTTAGGGAGACCCTAACCCTAACTGGCATACTGGCATGAAGTATATACCCCCTTCTTTGGGAGACCCTAACCCTAACTGGCATAGTGGCATGAAGCACATACCATGAATCCTGATCCTGCAAGAATGAATCAACAGTGCATTCTTGCTTGTGGCAAATATTTACAGCCACCAAAAATGGGCATTTAGACAACGATGGTAGTGGGCATTGTACCTTAATATCACCATAAATAACAGTGAATCAGAATATTGGTAGCCAAGGACAGCTGCTTTGGGCTTATTCGGCCTAGGTATTATATCAGTTGGATGTGGTTCGAATGATTGGGTGGGTGTTGTTGGCGCAGCTGTTAAGACCTCTGCTCATTTGGTCACAAGGTCCAAGCTTCAATCCGCGGCTTAGCTGAGATTTGAATATTTGTGAAGCCTTCTTTTCCATCTAAGCTAAATCAGCTTTCCATCCTACCGGGGTAGGTAAATTGTACTAGTGTCTGCTCGGAGCTAACCTGCGATGGATTACTTTTCCGTCGAGTTGCAATCAAAGACTTTCATGACACTATGAAAACCGGATATATGCGCTAGCTCAAATGAACCACTGCATGGGGTCGGAACAGGATTAAGTGCTTGTCCAGAATGATAATCACAAGTATAAATAGGTCATGCACGCATGTACTAAGTACTCCAAATTGCCTGTTACATGAAGTACCTACCTACTCCAATATGGCGGAAGAGGTGTTTACGATTCGGAGGAGGAGTTTACGATGTAGTGGGACAAGTATAAATAGGTCATGCACGCATGTACTAAGTACGTCTAGCCTCAAAAATTGGACACGAAGGCCTTTCTGGTAGTGTGCTTCCCCTAAAATCTGCCATAAGTAAAATTATAAGATAATTTGGATGGTACGTGCGTTTTTAATGGAGCCGAAACCAATTGTAGAATTGCACACAAATTAGGCATCCTGCTGATGAACAGTAACTGTTTTGCTATTTTTTTTCAGCAGCATTATAGCTATGTCTGCTCAGATATCTAATTGATTAATTTTTTTTTTATTAAGAACCAGTAAAGTTTTACCCAAGCTCAATGTTCTTATTTGTTTCAATAATTTGAGACTCAAAATGTTCTTATTTTGTTAACTGAAATATATTCTTTTATGGTTGAAAATCGACTTTAAAGGCCATCCGGTATTTATACATTTACCATTTCGAAATATACCCGTATTAAAATAACAAGTAACGAAATTTATTTAATGTGTGATGCTCTGTGTGATGACTGCTTGCCACGCTCATTTTGCTATTTTTTCTTTTACGCTCATTTTGCTATGATTTCTTTTTTTTTAAATTTTCATTTCAGCCTCCAATTCTTCTTAATTTGTTCTTATTTTTCGGGCGATTTGAGCCTCATTGTTTTTATTAAGTGTGTTCACGTGAAAATCACGTGAGCAATATGGTCGGCGGTCTTAAAGTTGTGAAAATCTAGTTTCATAAAAAAGAATTAATTATATATACGCACCTCGTATATCGTCTTCAGAGGTGGAAAATAATGATTTTGTTTTAAATAAAACACGTTCTCCGTGCCTTCATAGCTGGTTGAAAACCTCGGCAAAGCGTGAGAATTCTCGAGCAGGTGTTATTATCACTGTGTTACCCTCCCAGGCTGTGAAGGCACAAAGAACATGTTTTATTTCTTAATTGAAACCATGTTTTTTCGTTGAACAGATTTCCAGTCGAGTCGATGGTGCTGTTTCCCAATGGTTCTTTAATCTCTAGACTGAATGCCAACAACCTCATGGATGACGGAAGTGCATTACCGTAAGGCAACAGCGAATTTTAAAGAATTCTTCTAAAAGTATCAATCATTATCGGGCGTTCTGATCATCTCCAGAAGTAATACAAGGAACTGACACTTTAAGCATTTAAACCCCAAACACGACACATGACATTTTAGTAAATTCTCTCAAATGAACTGCATACTTTCTGTATTAACAGTTTTAGATAATTTCTCTTTTCAACTTGCACAGCTTATTGCACTTGATCAACTCCTTATTTCTCATCACCAGTTATATTACTATTATGTATTACTTTGTTTGAGTTATTTAAGAGTTTATAATAGATGATGATAAATTACATGGGGTTGAAAGGGCTAAGGGTCAGTTTTTTAGACAACTTACACCGATGATCATAAAAACTTCATCATTGAGTTGAATATGTGGCTGGTTTTACCTGTTTGCCAACGCATGCACGTTTCGTGTGTAAAAATAAAGCTGGACGGCTAACAAAAAATTAGCCCACAGGACCACTCACTCCTACCCTCACAAATACCTCAAACTCCTGCGACTATCCTTCTTCCTACTCTCCCAACCATCCTCCCTTTTATTCCCCAAACCTTCCTTCCTATCCCCACGACTATCGTTGCTCTTATTCCCACAACCATCCTCCCTCTTATCCCACGATCATCCTACCTCCTATCTCAACAGTCATCCTCCCTCCTATCCCCATGACCGTTTTCGCACCTACTCCTACAAATATCCTCCCTTCTATCCCCACGACCATCCTCCATCCTTTCTTCACGACCATCCTCCCTCCTATCCCCATGACCATCGTCCCTATTTTCTCCCGGACCATCCTTCCTGTTATTCCCACAACCATCCTCCCTCGTATCCAACGATCATCCTACCTCCTATACCCACGACCGTCTTTCCACCTATCCCCATGACCATTCTTCCTCCTATCCCCACGACCGTTCTTCCTCCTACCCCCACGACCATTCTTCCTCTTATCCCCACGATCATTTTTTCTCCTATTCCTACGACCATTCTTTCTCCTATCCCTACGACCATTTTTTCTTCTATTTCTATGACCATCCTCCCTCCTTTCTTCACGACGATCTTTCCTCTTAACCTCACGACCAACCTCCCTCCTATCTCAACAATCATCCCCCTCCTATCCCCGCGAACGTATTACCACCTATTCCTACAATCATCCTCCCTCATATCCCCACGATCATCATCCCTACTAGTTATCATTAAAAAAATCTTTTTTCCTGTCCTCACGCCCATCATTCCTCCTATCCCCATTTAACCTTAATTCCTTCCTTCTACCCCTGCGACCATCCTCCATCCTTACCTCCGAACATCCTCTCTCCTTCTAATAGAAACATTCTCTGTTGTACCTTCAAAACCATCATCCTAACCGACCAAATCAATTACTTTCCACACAAATTTCTCCCTCCTTACCCATTGGTCACAAAGCATGTCGTGATCAATCTGTTTTGGATGATACTCTCAGCTATACATCGTGGTTATTGTTGAGGATGACCTGAGTTGTTTAGGAACTTCTGTACAATCGTTAAGTTCAACATTCCAACATCTTTACAAATGCCTTATCTCTTCATTGCAGGGTTAACAGTGAATTCGAAGACAACCTCAGTTCGACGTATTACAAATTCCTGAGTGATAGTCTAGAGACGACCTTTGGTGAGAGTCCGCACACGTAGATAATTCATTTTTAACTGTTACATAAATAGCGGATGGTGCGCGGATGGTGCTGAGACAAGAAAAAAAAAAGTCAAAATAACATTTTGCTGGACGAGTTTGCAGTCGATCTTGGATTTGATAAAGATAAAGCCCTAGTGTTACGAAGAAGACGTAGTTAGGCAACTCAAGTTTGACATTTTGTGATTATTACTGGAATAAGTATAGAGATCGGACTTTTCAACCGTTAACCGGTTGTGATTTACTTTGAAAAAGTGCTACACTCGAAATGTCAGCTCCTTACTGGACTTACGACGATCATGAAAATTTTAACCTCGATGTGCTAAATCACGCCTGCTACCTACCCACTAAAGGAATAGGCCATTTCCGAGTTCCCTTGTGCCTCTGTTTCAAAGCGAGTCTAAGTGCGAAGCCATTCTTATGAAAATGA
>JAOBAY020065587.1:0-12350 GCA_025331085.2 Zoanthus sociatus
AATGTTTTGGTGAAAGCCGACAAGGGCATGCCCAGGAACGACATGGAGTCGATGTACCGGATGCGTTCATGATCGGGGATTTACCTAATTCTGCTTTCACGGAGTCGTTCGCTTCACTAGCCAACAACTGGTATGGGTTCTCTGCAGTGGAAAACGTGAACCAGAACTTCGGGTTGACCGCTATGTTACTACAAAGGCCAGAAAACGCAGGAATGTCGTTTGAGAGCTGCGAACACTCTCTCCACATGGCGTCCGTGATCCATTTTGCAGGTGGTTTGTTCATGCGACTCATGATATGCCCCATGGTACCGCTGGCACTCCCCTGTGATACTGAAAAAGAAATAACACTAATATCAATTAACTGACATTAATATACAATCTATATTGATATAGCATGCACTTCTGTTAAACAATTAACAAAAATTTGCCCCCATTCAAAATGTTTTTAAGGCTGAGTTCTCAGTCACCAATAATAGGCATTTTTTCAAGTCCACAAGAGTTGAAAACTGGGCAAGATCCGAGTGCTGTTTTTTTCGAAAAGAACTACAAAACATTTTACTGGTTGAGCGAGGAACTTAAAGATAAAAATTCTATAATCAAGGAATGAGCCTGATATTTCAAGAACAGACTAAACGAAGGCAACATTGTTAGTTTTAAAACCATTTTAGCCTGTTACACTATTCTGACAAGAGGTGATGTCAATTTGAAAGTAAAATGAAGTAACTATTTCAAAAGTGATATATATAGGTCTAATTGTTTGTACGAGTCTAGCCGGCGGTGCATATCTCCGGTTTCTGCAGTGTTTTTGAGTAACATAAAATATATTCCAACGTTTTACCCTTTGACAATATAACAAGACATCATTTAGGTAGTTTTAGGTATGATATTATTATAATATAAAAATTCTTTAAACAGCAAGATATAACTTTCCCACAACAATAGGTTATGCTCTCAACTCTACTTATAATTCATAATTTGAATACACTTTTAATTATTTAAACCAACAGTATAATTATTCGTATTAGATTTATTCAAGTAAAACAGCTTCAATATTTTATAATTGGCTGTATCAACAAAACTTAGAAAACATTAAGACCTAATTTAACTGTTCTTTCAAAGCAAAAAAGTCTCTGTTAATGTTTACCGCATTATAATTGGTTCCTATCAGAATTAAGCCTATTCAATATGAGGACAAACATTTTGATCCAACAAAACAACAGTGTACTCTAAACGCAAATTTATGATAAGTTATTCAACCATGAAATATAGAAGCAGATTCATCAAAATTAGACAACGGCTCTGAAACGACAGCAAAGCCCTAACAAGCTAAATCTAAATTTTTGTCAGGGATGGATAATGCTGTGGTTGAACACGACTGGCAAACTTCAAAGAAAACTCTCCGAGATCGAAACGCGTTTATGTTCAACAATCACTTAATGAGCGACGTCAAGTTGCTTGTGTCTGTCAAAGTCGATGTTGAGCGGTACACATTAATCAGAGTTCCAGCTCATAAATACATTCTTGCCATCAGTAGCCCAGTGTTCTTTGCCATTTTCTACGGTAAACCCGCCAACAGACGCAACGAAATCGATCTACGGGACTGCGATTACCACAGTGTGTTGGAATTTCTACGTTACATCTATTATGATGAAGTTAACCTAACTTTGGAAAACGCGATTGGAGTTATGCACATTGCTCGCAAGTTTCTAGTTCCTTCTCTGATTAAAATGTGTGCAGCTGTCCTAGAAAACGCTGTTAATTCAAAAATAGTTTTCAAGCTTCTCTCACAAGCACGGAAATACAACGCAAGGTCGCTTGAGCGTCGCTGCTGGGAAGTCGTGGACAAGAACATGAACGAGTGTATACAGTCTGACAGCATACGATACATTGATCGCGAAACATTGGTGTGTTTGCTGAAAAGGGAATCACTAGTAACTGACGAGTTTGAGGTGTTTAAAGCAGCTTGGAGATGGGCTGAAGCGAGGGCTCGCGACAAAAATCTCAAATTTGATGGCCACCTCGCGCGGGAAATACTAAGTGACGCACTTTATCACATTCGTTTTCCGGCAATGACTCAGGAACAGTTTACTGAATGCATAGCACCAAGTGGGATCCTCTCCGATCGCGAGAATATAAAGCTGTATTTTTACTTTACTTGTAAGGAAGCAGAACTGGACCTTCCTTTTCCCGTAGTTCCTAGACGTCAGACGTTATCGGTCATTCGCTTCTCTAGATACTCAGACGCCGTCACCAATATGTCAGAACTGAAAGAATCTAACACACCAAATCTTAGCGATTATCTATCCTTTTATACTAGCCAGCCTGTGTACTTACATGGAGTTCGTCTGTTTGCTAATCACAAGGCCGATATTGCATTCGAAGCCGAGGTCCGTGTGATCGATGATTGCAAGAGGGAGCTAGCATTTGTTAATGGTATGTTCTACACGGACGAGGGTGGAGGCAGGAGTCTCTGTGGGTTTGACGTATTATTGGACATACCAGTATTGATTAGAAAAAAAAGTTATTGTAGACTTGAGGTCAAGTTGTCTGGAGTAGAAGATTCAATGATTCACAAGCTTCACGCTTCTCCTGAGATGTTGGTGAAGCACAAAGGAATTGAAGTCTGTTTTGAAGGCCAGAGTACACAGGTTTTGGAGTTGTTACTGTGATTTGATTTATCCATTAGGCGTACCACATAAGGTAATCCGTGGTAGTCTTGGATTCCGGATACGAAGATGTGGAGTACGGATCCCAGATACTCGATTCCAAATTCCATTTCACCGAATTCCGGAAACCAAAAGGTCTGTTTTTCAAACGAAATGAAGGGATTGCGCATTGGTCCCAATTCAAAATTTCTTTGGATGGAAACGAACTTGTAATACAAGTACAAAATTTTGTAAATAAACAAAAACGATTCCGTTGGGAGCAAGACGACAAAATTAACACTATATGATTTGTTATTTAGCACTACAAATGGAGACTCTCAGATGGAGTCCAGTAAAAGTGATTTTAACAAGGAGAAAGTTAAGCTTTTTGAAGTATGATATATTTTTTATTTCCGCCCATATCTACTAATTCCTAGCTGTTTTTACTTGCAAACAGAAACTGGGGTTAAAAATGTCTATGACACTGAACAAAATTCCAGCCCGGTTAACAGCATTGGGTTCAATCCCGTGGTTGAAAAAGCCCCGTGTAAACGCCCCATAGCTCCACTTGGTCTAAAACAAAGAAGCTTCAGGGGAGTTTGCGTTAAGCTGAGTTCAAGTTTTCGGGTCAAAACAAATTTCATGTGACATAGCTAGTCGAGCAGGTTTCATTTATAGTTGTTGTTAACTCCGGCACAACCTTTTAGTTGAATACAAACTACTGTGGCGAATAAGTTCAACCATTAAGCATCGTTTAGAAGCGAGAAGATACAAAACTATTTTTTATTGTTACAAAAATAAAATTTTTGACAGAACTGCTGTTATGATATTCGACTGAATTTCAGGCGGTAGGAAAAATGATTTGGTGCGTAGGGAAACCCTCCAGTAAGCTTTCTTACACGGCCTGTCCTGTAGTAAATATTTTATACATTAGGATTACCAATTATTTCTTAACAGATTTTCAATAATTGTTTATCCGCTAGTAAACAATAAAACACAAAATGAAATATGATGCATTTATACGAAAAAAATAGCAATTAAGTCTTGTAATAAAATATCCTAATTTGTGAACAATTGCATGTTGTCAAAAAGTATTAAGTCCACAAACGATAAACAGAAATTTCATTTTATTTTACTTTTACGCTTTTAAAGTTGAAGTACGCGGTACTTGGCCGTTTGTGTTTTCTTTTCCAGGGTTTTCAGAGACTTCCAGGGCAAGAGTTTAAAAAATGTCCAGGGTTGTTTCCATGTCTTCCAGCGAACTTGCTGAATTAGATTAGAACATTGTTAGGTTTTCCCGAGTTTCCTGAAAAAATTTCAGTGTTTCAGTGTCTTCCAGGATTCCCTGGGACTATAGTTGTTCTTTATCCAAGAGGTTATAGGAAGATAAATAAATTATGCGCAATGCTAAGAATACTAAAACAACTCACATTCATTGCTCAGAAATTATGAGTTACTCCCGGTAAAATCTGATCAGAAGCACACTAAACAAAACAAAAATACAACTTCAGAAAGCAAAGAAAACTAAAGTAAAAATTATTCATTACAAACTAAATGACATCAGCTTACGGCCTCTGGCATTTATATTTCGCAGTGTATGGTCGTATAAGGAAAAAAACAACTGAAAAACTATGCAACTGTAACGCGATCATGTTGCGTGACTATAAGAACAAAAGAAACGTCATTTCTACTCAGCGTTTTTTGAAGACAAAAAAAGAATAGAATTGAAGTGACGTAGTACTCAAATTCAGTAGTTTTGAGTCATGATCTGGAACGTGCTGGGTATGCTAGGTTGCTTCTCAAGTACAAAAGATAAAAACTCAAGCGAAAGTATTTATACCCTCGTGATATAATGCGTGGTTGGTATAAAATTACAAAGAATAATGCGATCAGACAGCCGTGACTAATTAATATGCAAAAACATTCGAAGCCCAATCAAAGAGAATACGAATTCTCCTGATCAAAAACAATCTGTGACTGAGTAACGCGACTCGTGGTTTGCTAAATTAGTTGTATTTTGTGAAATAATTCAACAATTCCATTGATCTAGTTTACTTCTCACTGATTTTTCAAAGCTAGCTAAAAATGGAACGTGAATGTTCGCATGATTGGCAGACAACTAAGTCGACGATTCGTGAACGAAATGCTTTCATGTTCAGCAATCCGTTGATGAGCGATGTAAAATTAGTTGTTCCCAATGAAAGCAGGGAAACTACGGGAGCTCAAGAATCGGTACGTGTTCCTGCTCACAAGTACGTCCTGGCGATTTCAAGCCCTGTATTTTATGTCATGTTTTATGGAGATTTAGCCGAAACAAAGGAAGAAATCGAACTACCAGACTGTGAACATGATAGTTTAATCGAATTTTTGCGTTACATTTACTCGGACGAGGTGAGCTTGACACCACAAAATATACCCGGAATTGTTTACTTGGCCAAGAAATACATTGTGCCTTCATTGGTATTAAAGTGTATAGAGTTTTTGGAGAAAAATTTAAACTTCGAGAACGTCTTTCAGAATCTTGTCTTGGCGCAAAGATTTGATGAGAAAAACCTTGAAAAGCGCTGCTGGGAAATGATCGACAACGAAACAAAGAATTGCCTCCAGTGTGATAGTTTCTTGAATATTGATCTTGCTACGTTGGCCTATTTTCTCAAGCGAGAAACTCTTATGGTTGAAGAACTTGATCTGTTTCGCGCAGTGTGGAGGTGGGCAGAATATAAACAGGAGTCCAAGCTCAGTGGTGGGCAAGTACGCGAGCTGTTGGGGGACGCTATTTTTTATCTTCGCTTTCCTGCTATGACATTGACGGAGTTTGGACAGAATGTCGCAGTTTCAGGAATACTGACCGAAAGTGAAGCGCTAGATGTTTTTCTTCATTTCAGTGGCGTGCAACACGAAAAGAAACAAAAATTTTATCCAGTTCCGCGACTTCCACGAATGCGCCTTATCAGATGTGCTAGATACCTGGAGGACTTCACGTGTGGAAGCGATGATTGTCACGAGACCCGGAGTGAGGAATTGACTTTTAGTGTTCGTAAAAAGATTTACTTGAGAGGAGCAAGATTATATGCTTACTCGTTACCAGAACGAAACTTCTTTGCAGAACTCACTGTCCGCGACGATAAACTGAAATCTCTGTCAAGTACTAACGGAATGTTTGTGACCGAAAAAGGTGGAAAGAAGAACTGGCTTGGTTTTGATGTTTTACTTCAAAACGCCGTACTCATACGGGAAGGCTTTACCTACAGTCTGAAAATCTTTATCAGGGGACTGGAGGGATGTAAGGTACGTCGCAACATACGGGTCCCACAGAGCACTGGGGTCGCAGGAGGCGTACAAATTAATTTTGAAGGAACATCGAATCAAATTTTAGAATTACTGTTTTATGTTCAGAATGGTAGATAGGCTATCACATTGATTCAGCGTTTCAAATCTCGTTATCGGTGTCCTGGATTAATTTTAAACGACAACTTAATAGCAAGAATTTAAAACTAACATAAAAACAACAACAATTCAGAAGTGGCTAATCAAAAATAAAAAAAAATGAAATTGATAGTGACTGTTGAAAAGATGTGAAAGAATATGGTTGCATTTAACATATATTCTATTAAAAACTTATCTTGGTTATGTTATTTAATTTATTTCACCTTTAACTTACGATAAGTGTTACACATGATAATATATACTTCTTCATATGGTGTCAAAATATCGCATCCTGATCCAAATGAGAAAATTGCACAACACTGATATAAATGAACAATGTCACATTCCACCCAAACTGATTTAAATCACTTTTATAACAAACTTCAAGACACATTTTTTTATTGAGGCGTATATTAAAAATGCGTAAATAAAATGTATTCTATTTGGAATTGTATTGCAGACATGTTCGCAAAGTGAAGCAACCTTCGCTGAATGTGGCATACATACTTTAGTTTGCCGCCATTTTTCTCCCAAGGAATAATAATTTTTAGCTGAATTAGGCCATGGGGGTATTGAACTGGCCTGGAAGTGAAGAATGGGTTCCAATTTTTACTGGGTTGCCCGTGGCAAACCAGTCTTAAAATGGGTTTGTTTTTTTGTCGTTCAAGAATCCTAATATGGGTTCACATGACATGCAAGTGACAACAGACAAACTGATCTGCGCAGCGAAATTTTACGATGTTTTCAATTTGTTGATTGTCATCTTTCAAACTAGCAGAGGCAGTTTTTGACCAAATCACAGTGGGTTTTAATCAGGTACTTAGAACAAATAATCGCTAAAGAAAATAAAATTTTGAATGGTAGCAGTTAATTTTGTTAGGTAGTGCACAGTTCTTAAGTGCACATCTGTTTTGAGGGTATAAAAAAGAGAACACCTGGAGATGAAGTGGGAGATAATTTGGAGCTTCCGTCTGAAGCCTATTGTTTCGTCCTAGAATAGAGTCTTTTTTTTAACAAAAAAGGTTTTTTGCGCCTTCCACGAAACTCGAGGAAGAAAAATTAAAGATTGAGTTCAAATAAGACACTCGAAACTACATAGGTTCTACCTCTGGAAACAAAGTCAATAAATGGTTTTAATTTAAATTTCCAAAAGCAAATTACAAGTCTAACACAGTTATTATAGTCAATGACCAGATTTCATTTCCATCCAGCAGTATAGAATTGGTTAAACAACAGGTAACCCAGTTAAAAACTGGATCTAATTTTATGACAATTAGTGGGTGTATTTAAACTTGCAGCTCACCTGAGGCACGCTGACGCAGAAAGGTGTCATCATCCTCTTCTCCCAGTCGATCGGAGATTGCCGCCGCTACAGCCCCCCTCAGGAACAGAACCCAGTCCATTCCGGTTATGACGCTGTTTTCTTCTATAGTACTGAGTGACGGTTTAATTTCTTGGTCTACGTCTTCCTGTGGTGTGGGCGATAAGTGCTGCCTTGAGTCAAGCTGCTTGCGAGTACCCGATCTAATCGCGAGCTTGTGATTTGACGATGCGTGCCTTAAAATACTGGTGCATAACATGAAGGAAAAGGTAAGCTGGTGGCGAGCAAACAGTGCGTGAGATACAACTCTGTAAACAGTCTCTGTAAGCAAGTTGACCAGTGCCTTTAGATATTCATCCAAAAACATTCCCTCTCGGGGACGATAAACGGTTAACCGGCGTTTATACCCGGGTCGTATACCCACGGACACGCTTCTAGTAACATCCGAGGGTCGGATAGTACCAGCGCTTCCTGGGCGTATCGGAGATTCCGTTCTAGGGCCTTGGTCTTGTACTGACTCAATACAATTAGCGAAAAGGCGAGTAAACCAAGGTAAAGAGAATTGGTACATTACATCTACGGATGCGAGGTCAATGAGAACAAAGTATAACACCGCTCCGCGAGTTGCTACTGACAGATATTTTTCACGTGTCAAGTTGACAGTTTCCTCAGTTTCCTCTGATTGTATAACACGACTTTGAATGACATCAGCCATTTTCTTACTCTCATCCAAAGTTTGAATAAGGTCAACATCATCTAGAATATTGCCCTGCGAGGTGTGCAGTAAAGTCAGTGCTCTATCCTCGAGTTCTCTCAACTTGAAGCGGTCATTCACTAGTCCGTTCAAGAGCTCCGTTCGTTTTGCTTCTAGCTCTGGTCGTTCTTGCCTCACCACGCGTGACAACAACTGATCCTCAAGGCCCTCTAGCGTGACAGTGAAATTAATCAGTGTGACCTTGATACAAATTTCTGGCAGGAAGTAGGGGTTTGCAGAAGAAGTTGTGAGGTATAGCCGGAAGTTCTGATTGTATTCGATCTCCGCATCACCAATATTCATAAAAAGCTGGTTTCCCCTTTGAATCGTGCTCTTGCTCAAGATGGGATTTAGAGAGGGATCGAGGGTCTCACCAACATCCTGCGAATATAACAAATAGAAATTTCTAATATTTACTACTAATTTCACTGAATTGCGACAAGCATTTGTGACAACAGCAATTGATTCCTCTTTATGAACTTGTTTAAGCCTTTTTTATTCCCCTCGTTAATTCTAACAGATACCACATGAAAGAGTACTCTAAAAAATTGAAGAAAGTACAAAACGTTATTGTCGTTTATAAAACGAAAAAGTTTTTGCCATTTTTTACATATTGTATAATATTTTACCATTTGTTGATTTTTGATGTAAATTAAATCTGCTAAATTAGCCTCTTCTCATGGCATAAAGGTCACCACTGTTTATTCTGTTCAGCAATCCTATTTGGGGTCTTACAAGTAGACTTCTTTTTTCTACTTCAAAATCTATGACATAAAAGTGTGACCTAGCCATGTTTTTCATCATCATCATCATCATCATCAATCATCATCAATCACCACCATTATCAATCATCATCATCATCATCATCAATCATCATCATCATCAATCGTCATCATCAATCATCACCATTATCAATCATCATCATCATCATCATCATCATCATCATCAATCATCATCATTATCAATCATCGTCATTAATCGTCATCATCAATCATCACCATTATCAATCATCATCATTAATCGTCATCAATCATCACAATCTTCATCATCATCATTATCAGTACCATCATCTCCAACACCATCACTATCACCACCATCACTATTGTGAACAACTCCGGCTAACCTCAATAACAACAGGTCCGCCCAAAGGAATCGCACTCTCAAGTGTCCGTAGATAGCTGGGGTCAGAAGCCTTAATAATCTTCAGCCCATTATCTTTTTCCATCTGCATGATCCATTTCGAGGCTTGTTCTTGGGGGTCCATCAACAGAGGCCACTTTCGACAGTTCGTGATTAACACCGCATTCTACAATAAGTGAGAAAAAAAAAACAATTTTCAATAACCGTAATGTTTCAGCAAGTAAGTGACTTAGTAAGCTTTTCTTAATATATAACTGGGCATTTTTTCTGATTTTTGGCAGCAAAGCTAGTTTTGCTAATGAAAATACGCTGATTACGACAATCTTTGTACACAAGTTCAATGCTTGCCTTAAAACAGTTTTTTTAAAGAGACCTTCCATATAATGGTCAAGAAGATATTTCAATGTTTCGAGAATAAAACTAAAAAAATTATAGCATTTCGACGCCTTTATAGCGAAAATCGATATAAAGGATTTCAATTATTCTTTTATTTATGGATAGAAGCTCCTTTTATGATGACGATATCGTCCATATTTGGCAAATGAGCAATTTGAATGCTTGGATATTTCAGGATTCGTACTCCTTTGACTTTCTGAAATTCCAAGACTTTCCACGACCCTAATCAAAAGTCCATGACTTTCCAGGTTATCCAGGACCCGTACGAGCACTGTATTTAAAAAAGTAATAGTTATAACAAAACAAGCGAGCAAATCAAGAAAAATAATATTGTAAAGCTGAATTCCCGTTTATCTGACATGCTACGGTTCTTTTACTAAGCAGGCTATGTTTATTTCATTTTCCAATGCTAATGACCGTAGTGCCCATGTTAGTGCCTTTAAGTTATTTTATACTAGCAAGGATTGCTATCTCTACTCGATGTTTCTTACTTAAGCCACATCCTACAAGCATTAAGGTGGTGTTACACGATCAACTTTTAACACGACTTTTCGCGCAAGAATGTTGCGTTAAAAGTTGGCGTGACTTGTTACACGAGCCAACTTTCTCAAAATTCGTCATTTTGTGTTAAACGTTTTTGAAACCATTTCAAAAACTCGCAACGCGTTGCCGAGCAAAACATTGGGCGAAAAGTCGGCTCCGGTACCATGTTACACGACAGTCAACTTTTAATGCAATATCATTGCGCGAAAAGACGCGTTTAAAGTTGGATCGTGTAACACCAACTTTACACTTTCATATTTATCTTGAACCTGAACTTGCTTGATAGCTATGCTATGCTGATGAGGCCTAAAAAACCATTCGGGTTCGCCATGTTGTTATGGTAGATTTAAGAGGTAATGCCTGCTATGAACAAGGCCTTAGTACCCATTCCACCGGCCTCACGAAGACGGCAGATAGCACTTGTTGTTTATAATTTAAAGCCACATCTCACAAGAATTACGCTGTTACTATTATTTATCTTTTAGAGGAACCTGCGCCTGTTTGTTAACGGTGGCATGTTGATGAGCCCTAAATATACTAATTGCTGCATGCGAGTGAGACGAGTAGCCTCCTTTTCGGAACAGTGTAACCGTCAGATGTCACTAGCAACAAACATGCGATACACACGATCAGCGGTTTAAGTCCATACCGTATCGAGAGTCAATTCATAGATGTCACTAGTATTTCGGTACACATGATACATGCGATCAGCGGTTCAAATCCAAAATACATTAAATACCGAAAATGGAACAGTATTTTCACTATAACAAAATAGTGTACTCGCAGCACTTACTTTCTATTTGAAATAACTAGTATAAATTATACTTAACATACGGCCAACGCCTTCTTAAAACAAAATGACAGTGATCAACTCGAAAGCTCATGGCAACTTTGGTCACTGTACACTATCAAATATTGTCCTTTGTAGTTAATTTCTATTTATTATATCTTTTCGTATTACGGTATAAAATCTCTGGTAAAGTTTTGTCTGCTGTAAACAGTGTGCAATAAATAAACTTGAAATCTGGAAAATATGAAACAGCTGTCTATGAATGCTATTATTATGGCTCACTATTTACTTATGGTAGATTTAAATGGTGGTAGGCATCAACGTGATCGCGCCTGTCGCCAAACCATGGTCTGGTAATGGCATTTTATTACATGCTGCTTCGAACGAATGGCCTATTGAAGGCACTATTACTAGTCTGCTATCTTTGCCATAGAGAATAGATATCTGAACAGACATAACTATAATGCTGCTGAAAAAAAAATAGCATAACAGTTACTGTTCATTTGCAGGATACCTATACTGTGTGCAATTCTGCAATTGGTTTCGGCTCCATTAAATCCTGTACCAACTGAAGAGCAACTCAGGTGGAGCCACCCACTAAGTGAGCACAGTAACTGAACAACGTTAGTAAGGTCTACTTCAAACACCGTATTTCAACCGTATTGAATTCAATTCAATTTAATCCCGTACAAATCGCTTCGGTGATTCAAACACAGAATTTATTTGCAACGAATTGAAATGAATTCAAGTCAAAATGTGAAAGTGTCAACGGAGTTACGATAATAATGGCAACATCACTGCATCAGTTTTTATTGTAGACAACAAAATGGCTGAAAAAAAATACCACTTCAATTTTCTCAGATTAAACAAATTAAGACTGATCGACTTGACCTTTACGACTGTAGAGTTCGGATCACTGTTTTCATTGTTTAATTCCTTTCTTTAATTTTTCCTTCTCATCATCAACAACAATTTAAACATCAGCCACATTTATATATTCAATGTGGTATTTACGATGCCGAATATTTTTAAAAACATGCCATTGAAGCCATCTTGTTTGTTTTAGTCCAGATTTCACCTTACCTTACATTAAAAAAAGTACTCAAAGTGCATGCGCAAGAGTGATTAAATAGCTTTTATTCAATTATAATACATTACCATAATTATATGCATTGAGTTAGACGCGAACAAAACACGGTGTTTGAAGCAGTGTCGAATTTCTACCGTATTATCCGGTGAATGGAACCGAATTTAATTTTTCTGCCGTATTTAATTTTGTCCACCGTATTTGACTGCTTCAAACACCGTATTTTCACCGATTTTAATTGCTGAATT
>JAOBAY020065598.1:0-12348 GCA_025331085.2 Zoanthus sociatus
TAGTTGTATTTTATGATATTGTAAAGCGCCTTGAGCTTAGTTATAAGAGCGCTATATAAATAAAGTTTATTATTATTTATTATTATTATTATTATTATTACCAGTTTTTCTTTCTCTAGGAGGGGATGGTAAAACTTTAGTGGTCTTCCCCTACTTTTTGGTCTCTCTAAGGAGACAAGACGAAATTTGTTTGTATCATTAACAGAGGCCTCAGATAACAACCAAAGATATTCCTGCTTAACTACCTGTCAACTTTATAATTGCTTTATTATCTTTAATATGCAACCTTGATAACTGCGTTAGATCGGCACCGAAACGTTGGTTCTTATCACTTATTTTTCTTGTCTTATGTTTCCAAAACGATAAACAGTTTCAAGTGAAATGACTCATAAATCATCTTTTAACATCAACAAATGACGTTGTTGAGTAAATCTAAATTGAAAAGCTTATAATTTGTCGAAATGTTCCTTCGGTCGTACCTGATACAAACTCCTCGAAATAGCGTCGGTGGTATAATGGTTAGCATAGCTGCCTTCCAAGCAGTTGACCCAGATTCGATTACCAGCCGTCGCATTCTAATTTAGTCCAATACGAAAACATTAAAAGATGAAGGAAGCAACTTTTTTTTTGCTTTGGGCACTACTTTTTTTATTAAACGCGTTTGCATGTTTCAAAGTCCAAATTGATAAACACTTTAAAGCAAAATGACTAAAAAATTATTTCTTAACAATAACAAATCATCATCTATTGTTGAATATTTCTAGTTTGAAAATCGTCGAAATAGCGTCCGTGGTATAATGGTTAGCATAGCTGCCTTCCAGGTTCGAATCCCGGCCGTCGCACTCCTTTTTATTCCAAAACGGTAATTTTTAATAATGGACAAATCTAAAGAAATTTCGTTTCGGGAAACTTTTTAAAAAGCGTTATTTTCATGTACCAAAATGATAAACAGTTTAAAGTGAAATGAC
The DNA here is from genome assembly GCA_025331085.2 of Zoanthus sociatus. Lineage (NCBI taxonomy): Eukaryota > Metazoa > Cnidaria > Anthozoa > Zoantharia > Zoanthidae > Zoanthus > Zoanthus sociatus. The sequence goes on from JAOBAY020065598.1 coordinate 969, forward strand.
TAATAAATTGTTTTTTAACTAAAATGGATCATCTAGTGTGAAATCTTGTTGTGAAAACGTTGCTTCGGTCGTAGCTGACAGAAGCTCGTGGATATAGCGTCGGTGGTATCATGGCTAGCATAGCTGTTTTCCAAGCAGTTGATCCGGGTTCGATTCCCGGACGTCGCATTCCTTTTTATAAAAAGATGGTAAATTTTAATAATAGACAAAGTTAAAACATTTTTGTTTTGGGAAACTTTTTAAAAAGCGTTTGTTTCATCTTACAAAATGATACACAGTTTAAAGTGAAATGACTAAGAAATTATGTTTTAACAAAAGCAAATCATTTAGTTTGAAAATCTTGTCAAAACAATGCTTCGGTCGTAGTTGACAGAAGCTCGTGGATATAGCGTCGGTTGTATAATGGTTAGTATAGCTGCCTTCCAAGCAGTTGATCCGGGTTCGATTCCCGGACGTCACATTCCTTTTTATTCCAAAACGGTAAGTTTTGATAATGGACAAAGATATTTAACTTTTCTTTTGGGAAACTTTTTAAAAAGCGTTTGTTTTATCTTAAAAAGTGATAAACAGTTTAAAGTGTAATGACGAAGAAAATATGTTTTAACAAAAGCGAATCATTTAGTTTGAAAATCTTGTTGTCAAAAGGTTGCTTCGGTCGTAGATGACAAAAGCTCGTGGATATAGCGTCGGTTGTATAATGGTTAGCATAGCTGTTTTCCAATGAGTTGACCCGGTTTCGATTCCCGGACGTCGCAATCCTTTCTATTCCAAAACGGTAATTTTTGATAATAGACATAGCTAAAAAATTTTTGTTTTGGGAAACTTTTTAAAAAGCGTTTGTTTAATCTAACAAAATGATACACAGTTTAAAGTAAAATGACTAAAAAATTATGTTTTAACAAAAGCAAATCATTTAGTTTGAAAATCTTGTTGTCAAAACGTTACTTCGGTCGTAGTTGACAGAAGCTCGTGGATATAGCGTCGGTTGTATAATGGTTAGTGTAGCTGCTTCCAAACAGTTGATCCGGGTTCGATTCCCGGACGTCGCATTCCTTTTTATTCCAAAACGGTAATTTTTAATAATGGACAAAGATAGGAAATTTTTGTTTTGGAAAACTTTTTAAAAAGCGTTTGTTTCATCTTACGAAATGATAAACAGTTTGAAATGAAATGACTAGGAAATTATGTTTTAACAAAAGCGAATCATTTAGTTTGAAAATAATGTTATCAAAACGTTGTTTCTGTCGTAGCTGACAGAAGCTCGTGGATATAGCATCGGTGGAATAATGGTTAGCATAGCTGCTTTCCAAGCAGTTGATCCGGGTTCGATTCCCGGATGCGCATTGCTTTTTATTCCAAAACGGTCATTTTTAATAATGGACAAATCTAAGAAAAATTTCGTTGCGGGAAATTTGTGAAAAAGTGTTTATTTCGTTTTCCAAAATGATAAACAGTTTAAAGTGAAATGACTAATGAATTATGTTTTAACAAAAGCGAATCATTTAGTTTGAAAATCTTAACTGTTGTCAAAACATTGCTTCAGTCGTAGCTGACAGAAGCTCGTGGATATAGTGTCGGTGATATAATGGCTAGCATAGCTGCCTTCCGAGCAGTTGATTCGGGTTCGATTTCCGGACGTCGCATTCCTTTTTATTCCAGAACGGTAATTTTTGATAATTGACAAATCTAGGGAATTTTTGTTTCGGTAAACTTTCTAAAAAGCGTTTTTTTCATGTTCCAAAATGATAAACAGTTTAAGGTGAAATGACAAATAAGTTATCTTTTAAAAAAATGAATCATCTAGTTTGAAAATCTTGTTGTCAAAACGTTGCTTCGGTCGTAGCTGACAGAAAGTCGTCGATATCTCGTCGGTGTTATGATGGGTAGCTTAGGTGCTTTCCAAACAGTTGATCCGGGTTCGATTCCCGGCCGTCGCATTCCCTTTTATTCCAAAACGGTAATTTTTAATAATGGAAAATCTAGTAAAATTCAAATATGTTTAAATTTTTACAATGCGTTAAAATTTAAGGGTTGCTGTGCAGGAATAGCAGTTAGTTATAACTGAGACTTTTTCATTTTTAGTTCACGGATACTCTGTTGGAGTAGGAGTGAGATATAGCTTGGACTTTTTCTTTTTTGACACGCGGATGCTTTGTAGGAGTATCAGTGAGTTATGGCTGGGACCTTCTCAATATTTACTCACGGATATTCGGTACGAGTAGCATTGAGTTATTCCTGGGACTTTCTCATTTGCATAAAATCTTGTGAAACAATGGTTATTGTTTTAGATGCTCCAGCCTGCTTTGCGCGGTTGGTTTGTATATGTTGTGGCTCAATTTTATTTTTGGTTAAATTTTTTAAACCAGTTCATTTTTTTTGAACCAGTTTTAAATTTTTAAACAGGTTTCATTTTTTTAAATCTAGTTTCTTTCTAATGACAATTATAATGTTTGGCCGTGGTGTGACTGGGACCTATAAGTTATAAGGTTGAGATATATTGGGTGAATAGCAACAATAGACCATTTTCGCATTGCAGATGCCGCTAACTTAAATAACAACGGACTTAGTTTTTACAATCTTAGCCTCAATATGAGTTAAATATTCCTAAATACCAACGTAATTTTACACTACGTGCAACTATTTGTATTGTTTAAGGTGTGACTTTTCGCTCTCTCTCGCAAGTATTTTTGAATATTTAACAACAAAACGAGGCTAACACTGCAAAAACTGAATCAGTTGTCATTAAAGTTAGCGGCGTCTGCAATGAGGAAATGGTCTATTGCTTGTGTGGTCAAGTGGATAAGGAAGAGGACTACAGATCCAGAGGTTGGGAGTTCAAATCCTTGTGAGTACCCAAAAGTTAATTTAAAGGAAAAAGTTAAGAGTGAGGTTATATGGGGGGCTAGGTGAGAGGTAGTGAAATGGGGGATTAAGATAAACTAGGTATAGGAGGGGAAAAACAGAACAAGAAGGGAAGGGTGGGTGGTGAGATCCAAAAAAAAAGTTGATAAATAAGCTGGTTTAAAAAAATTAAACTGGTTTCAAAAAAAAATGAACCAGTTTGAAAAACATTGAACTACTTCAGAAATAAAATTAAATCAAAAATGAAATTGAACCATAATATATATAAATTTTGTCTCGATCCGCAATGTTTACCAGTTTATGGAAACTTGTTCTATTTTAGTTTTACCTTTTAAGCAATCTCGACTTTCTTCCTTGGTTCGTTTCGGGCATTGGTTTGATTGTTTACTATTATCAATGCATTTTCGATGGAAAATTTAAAGCAGAACTGAGAAAATCATAAGTAATTCTGGGATAATGCTCTCACTTTTTGACAGGAATCTTGAAGGACTTGTGTGTGGCGGATGTTAGTTTTGGTCTGAATTGTAGTTCTCATTGAAACCTTTGATTTATAAGAATCATACTTTTTTCCCCGTGCCTCACGATTCTTAAAAGTTTGACAATTTGAGCCTTAAAAAATTCTTAAATAATGAATTCAAAATAGGTCCTGATTTTGTTGGAGCAATGAAACCAAACCGCATGGTGCATTTTGCGGGTCGAGTACTCGCGTCTCACAAGGATTCTTAAAAAATTTCTTAAAATTTCCCAAATCTGAGCCTCTTGAATTTTAAGAAATGGATTCTAATAAAAAAGTGTGTATAGTTCAAGGGCACGAACTATAAACAGAGGAGACCCTAGATTTAAGTACATCAGTATTGAATAATAATACATGTGTAAAAATGAGTAATAATATAAACTAGATATATAGAATGAATTATTAACTCAAAAAAGAAAAAAAAATATAAAGAAAAAGTAAATCGAACAGCTTAATTTTTAAGCTCTTCAGGGTTAAAGAAATCCCATAATATTTTGTATGTGCAGCTGTTCAGGGTATGGCTTTCAAACCATCTAGTTTAGAATAGAGAGTGTGTAGAATCGGTCAGCGGTATTTTTTGCGGCGAACTTATAACAGTTATAAGTGTTAACTTGCCAGTTATAAGTGTCAATTGTGATGGTAATGATGGTAATGGTGATAAAGGTGATGATGGTGATAAAGGTGATGATGGTGATAAAGAGGTGATGATGGTGATAAAGGTGATAAAGGTGATGATGGTGATAAAGGTGATGATGGTGATAAAGGTGATGATGGTGATAAAAGTGATGATGGTGATAAAGGTGATGATGGTGATAAAGAGGTGATGATGGTGATAAAGGTGATGATGGTGATAAAGGTGATGATGGTGATAAAGGTGATGATGGTGATAAAGGTGATGATGGTGGTGGTAATAATAATTATGGTAATGATAGTGATGATGAATGAAATGATTATTATGAGGATGTTATGGTGATAAGGATGACGAAGATGGTGTTGATGATTGATATAATGATTATTTTGAAAATAGTGATGTTGATGATGATGATGTTGATGTTGATGGACGATGATGGTTTATATGATGATTATGAGTATGATGATGGTTTATATGATGGACGATGATGGTTTATATGATGATTATGATGGACGATGATGGTTTATATGATGATTATGAGTATGATGAAGATGGTGGGGATGATGATAATGATGGTGGTAATGTTAGTTATGATGGGTATGATGTAGTAATGGAGATACATAATGGATTGATAAAAAGAAAAATTTCTTTTGAAAATACATTTGATTTCGGTTTCGTACGATAACATATACTTATTTCAGCATCATCTCAAAATGCTATTTTTTGGTCTTACTTAATGAACCTAAGATCAGTATATTAAGCACCTCGATATCTTTATTAAGGTGAGTGAGAAAAAACAATTTAAAAACCCCACAAACGAATAAAAACAAAACGAACATGGACGTTTTTGAAATTTATTCTGATATCTAGGTAGCTCCTGTGTTACAATTTGGCAAGGAGTTAAGTATAGGACAAAGAGAGATGTGGAGATTCGATTGATTAACTCGTTAAGACCGACATTTTATGTCGACAGTAGGTATTTGAGCCTATTAAATAGCTTGGTGCTATTTTTGGAGAATAACAAAGATGTGCAAAGTATATTAACTTTCAGCGATACCTAATGGTTAAGTAATATCTTTACTAGAGCTTGTTCAGGACCGGACCCTGAATTATGATGAAAGGAAGCGTAGCCCTGGGGAAGAGTATGAACTCTATGGTGCACAAAGCCCCAGTGGACTGTAAACAATAGAATTATGGACTATTTTTTGAAAATACGCACAGATAAGCCTGCAAAAAAAAAACATTTCTAATAATTATAAATTATATGTGACTGTCAACACATTTTTGAAAGCCCTGCATTGTGGTCCAGTTTGGAATGAATCCAATACTTCAAATATTTCAAAAGATTCTGAACTATTATTTACAAAACATATAAAAAATCACTTAAAAGGTAGGGACCGTGAAAGAAGAATGAGACCGAAAAAAAGATGACACACTTTACACAAAAACAGCCAAAATTAATGCATAGTCTAGAATTCAAATGACGAAAATTAATTGGTCTGTCAAGAAGAGGAGGAGGGGGCATTACTCCCAACCTTTGGACCCGGCCCTGTTGCTTTACCTGTTTCAACTCATATTCTACGGCAGCCTCTCAATCAATAAACTTTAGTTTTGAGTTTAAATCATTTGCCTCCGAAGGTTGCTTGCCAATGAAAGAAATTGTAGCAATGACTTGTAAAAGATCGCTACATACATCTCATTACAAAATTGTAATGATATATTTTTAAAATTCCTGCCGCAACTACATTCATTATTTAATTATAACAAGGAACAGAAAGCCCGTGTATTCGGAATTATAATCGTCACTTATATACATTCTGGGCAAACGATTGGCATAATTTGAATCTCTCAGGAAATGTTAACTTTTAATAGAGCGATAACAGAAAACAGGAAGCCCAAGCCGCCACTCAGAACTCCAACGCCAACTATAAACATATTGGTAACGTACACTCTGGGCGACAGCTTGGTAAAGTTCAAAATGGTATGGAACATACACGGGAAGATTAAAGTGAGACACACGCCTGAAACGCTACCAATTAGCGCCATTAGGAGAGAGAACTCTGGTACAAGTACTGCTACAAGTACAGTCAAAATTACAAACAGCGATCTTAGCCCGTAGACTAGCAATTTCTCATGGCACAAGAATCTTATTTTCTCATCTTCATAACAGCCGGGAATACATGAAAATCTGGCTTTGTGGATTATCGAGAAAAGCGTAAACGCCGGAAGGACGTAGGAGAGAAGGCCGTTTAAGCAAAGGAATGAGTTTGTTGTATTCTGTAGTGCTCCAGATGGAAGGTTTTCTGAAATCTCCTGCTGAGTTTCATTTTTGAAAGTTAGCCAGGCTGTACAACCAAGCATGACTTTAATCGAGGTGGCTATCACAAAAGAAAAATTCATCACTTTGTTAAAGTGTTCCGGGGTTTTCATATTTTCCTCAATGGCCGGCAAGTATGGATGGCACACAAAACTGAACAAGATGATGCTCCAGGCAACTGGAAAACCAGAACAACTGGACAACGGCATACGCCAATGCCAACTGTGGTTCTGACTGATGCCGTAGCCAATCACTGTGCAGAAGACAGCGATCAGGGAGAAAACGCTTAGCATGCTCATCCATGAGATTCTAGACAACTTGTTGATGAAAACAGAAGGAAGAAGAATGATGCCTGCAATAACTGCCCATACCGAGTAAGACAGAGAGTGTTTCTCGAACACGTCGTTGAAGAAGTCTGCGACAAGTAGCAAATAAAGCACGCATGCGCAGCTAAGCTGCAGCGCCTGCATGACCCCGACAATCGTTCTCCCGTATTCCGGCCAGCATCTCTCGCCTGTGTGGAATAGAAGGAGGTAAGCTTTTAAAAATGCAATATAAATTGAACGTTCAGTGTAGATCTACCTTCGCTGATTTATGTTCAACTAAACTCACCTAAATGAGCGTAGCTCTGCATTTCACGTTTTCGTAACGGAACAAGTTCTTCTTTTTCCTCGCTTGGGGCAACATAAAGACAGTCAATGATCAGCTTGCCTGTGTAGTTAGTCACCCACCCTGCCAGGATAATAGCACCCAGTCCCAGGTAACCCCCCTGACTCACTGCGTATGGAATTCCAAGGGTTCCTGTACCTAATATGGGTAGAAAATTAACATTAAATATAAATTAATTCTATTTGTTAACATAAGATTTCAAACTTATTTATTTCTTTGAATTTATGGATCCTTCAGCCTTTACTACACTCCTTACGACTCCTGAAAGCACTGTTATTAGGATAACTTGTACTGTTGTTGTCACCACCGATAATATTACAACTTTCAATACAATGTGTTATTTAAACTTTCCAAATGGTGTGCTTTGTCAAAATACAGGTTTATGCTCGCGTTATTTCTTCAAAACACAAAAAGAAAAACTTTTGGTTCAGTAAATTTGCAGCAACAATGGTAAGCGAATTGAGTCTTTTATCCTTTTACCATTCAGTATGAGATCACTGCATTGCGCGCGCTTGATACATATAATCTTAGTTCATTGCATCGCACGTGCTCGATTCATGCAGTCTGCGTTCACTGCATTGCACGCGCTCGATACATACAGTCTGAAATCATTGCATTGCACGTGCTCGATACATACAGTCTGAGTTCACTGCATTGCACGTGCTTGATACATACAGTCTGAAATCATTGCATTGCACGTGCTTGATACATACAGTCTGAAATCATTGCATTGCACGTGCTCGATACATACAGTCTGACATCATTGCATTGCACTTGCAAAGCAAAACACACAAAAAGGTGTACATAAAAAGAAAAAAATTCATAAATTTGATACAACATAAAATACAACATAAATACGTTTATTGAAGCAAATTAATCATTTTTGTCGGCTGCGTTATACATGAACATTTAAACCAAAACATTCTACACTGGCTGTAACTTTGTGCTTTTTGGGATTGAGTTATTTGTAAATTCGTAAATTTCGTGTTGTTAAGCAAATCTTGCGGACTCAGCCATAGAAAATATGCGTCATTGAAATTAGGACACACTTGTTGGCACTTAATGCGAAAGCATGTTATCGATTTTGACCAATCACGTGTGTGAATTTTGGACAATGAACAAAGGTTGCATATTAATATTGTGTTTCAAAACACTGCATTGCATTGAATTGCATAATACTGCATTGTCTTATATTACAAGATATATAAAAGTATTCCAGTTGAATAAATTCTTCAGCTTGGAAGTAACTATAGAAGAAATATTCGTGTTTAGCTTATCCTTCTCAGAAGTAGAGCCCCTAACGGGAATCGAACCCATCACCTTCTGATTACCGGTCATGGGTTCCATTCCAGTAAGGGTTCAGAAGTTTTTTCTTCTGAGAAAAATAAGCTTGTGCCAACACGAAATGTATTGTTTTGCAAGAATTTTGTCTTAGTATATACCCTATGCAAAAATGGCAGCGATATTATAATATTCTTTTGTCTGCACTCAAATTAGCCCAACTAGCCTCGTTTGTGGTAAGGTTCTCTTGAAAGTTTAATTCAAGAGCAAGGCTAGTGGGGCAATTCGAATGTAGACAAAAACATATTAACATCGCCGCCGATTTTGCATAGGGACTATACTACGACAAAATTCTAGACATACTCATATATTTCTGTTAGTTAGTGAAAGTGAGTAGAGGATATGGTCAGAGAAAACAATAGAATACTGCATTCACAAGTCAAAAGAAAGAAAATGTCTTCAAATATCAAATAAGGGCAATAAAGCGTGAATTGGAAACAAAAAAAAAAACTTTAATAGTTTTGATCGTTGTAAAATTACGTCATCTTTTAATTCATTGTTATTAACAAAATAAAAGGTAAAAAGCTACTTTTTGCCAATCGTATTTATAACATATTTCATATAATTTATTCGCAAATCAAGTTTTTGTGTTATTCGAGCTTTATTAAACTATATCTATTTATTTATTTACAACATTTAGGGGCCTAGTGAGGTTACATGGAGTAAAGATAATAGGACTCGAGGTCCCTTACAAGCATCTTATACATACTCTAATAGACAAGAAGCTTTCATTCTCTAACGAAACAAAACACCACAAAAAACATAAATTGTTCATTTATATTTGTGTGGAGCTTGTTCTGTTTTCCTTAAATTTATAACAACTGATCAGAAATATTTCAAGACGAAACAAATTGGTCTAGAGTTGTGTTGTCAAATTCGTTTTTCTTCTATTTAAAATTTTCTTTGTCACATCTAATTTTATTGTCATTGTTACACGGTACATCTTTTTGTTTAAGAATCTTTTTTTGAAAAATTTGACCGTAAAAACCAATATACAACTAATACAAACTACAAATATGGATATCTTTTCAAGCAACAAACTTCAAATCCATTTCAATCCATACTCTTCATTTTTAAAAAAATAAAGTTGAAAAATGTTTTCAAGGTCTTTGTAATAAACACCTCATAGTTCACTATTAAAGCTTTTTGTTATATAGAGACGACTTGTGATTTTCCCAGTTTTTTTTTCTTTTTAACTGTTTCACTTTTGGTAGTTTTGATTTAATGACAGTAACAATATGACTTCATAGAGCAGGCGCGTAGGCAGAGGGGGTGCATCGGGTGCACGTGCACCCCCCCCTCCCCCCACCTGATAGAAAGGTCCGCTTAGTCAGATCAGATAGGGCAAAATAAAAACAATCAAAAAAGGGATGAAATAAAAGAAAGAAAGTGGACAGCCCTTCAGGTCGGGACTACAAACTATATAGTAGATATCTTTCGACTTTTTCATGTTTTCGTATCCATATTGTTGTTTTTTTAAAAAAAGAAATAAACCATTTTTAGTGTCAAGTTTCATAAGCACGCACATTTTACAGGTCCGCTCAAGCTTAAAGTGCATCCCATCCCCCCTCCTCCCCGCAGGAAAAGCTGCGTACGCGCATTTAGAGATTCTATTTTTAATGTATGTCATGTCTATTTTAGGAAAATTTACAGCACACTCTCTTTTCTTATAAAAATGTCGAATTTTTTGACTGAGGCTGAACGTTCTTAGATATTTTTGTGATATCAGCCTCAAATGTTCTTAAACATGTTCTTAAAATATCTTTACTGATTTATTAATAATACATGTACCGTATGTAGTACATTTGTGTTTACATTGATTTGTACATGTACTTTGTACCGTTTAGATAAAACTGCAATGACTTTCTTGCCAATTTGTCTTAAGAGATATACCTGTAAGACCTGCGATTTGGTAAATGAAAAACATGTGATGTAAAATTGTTATCTGCTAACTTTCAATAACACTGTATGAATTATCTACAATAGGTTATCATCATAAATATATGTTCTTCACCTTTTCTCAGCCTCAGCATGATCTTTACGTGTTCTTAAATTCTTGGCGGTTTTCAGTCTCATGTTCTTATAGAAAAGGTTCTTATAAAAAAGAGTGTGCTCAGTATGTCTGTCAAAACTTTAGCTGTATATCAATATGACCTGATTTCTCTATTTTCAAGGATTGAAGTATTTAGTATAAATCTGGTTATAGATAGTATAAATAGTTGTAAAGTTCAACCAGTTTGTGCTTGTTCAATTTCCCTTATATATAGTTATTGCATATCTTAGTTCATAAAAAGTCGATTTTTGACAATGATGTCAATATACGCTTTTTATTTATAAGAACCAATAAACTTTGCCGAGGCTCGTTGTTCTTAATTTTTTGGGTGTTTCAGCCTCACTTTGTTCTTAATTTGTTATTATTTCTGTGAGCGGTTTGAAATAATGAAAAATATTGAAATAGAAAGACAAGGCATTGAAAAACAGTTATGATTATCCGAGGAACTTTTTCCGACAATGCGAGATATACTAAATGTGAAAGGGTGCTTCTGTGCTTTTACTGTGCACATTGCGAACGTAAATTCCAAGATTCACGAAAGTTTCAACTAGAGACAGTTTTCACCTTTTTTTAGCCTCAGCCTGAGCTGTTCTTAAATCATTTTTAATATTTGGCCAATATGAGACTCATTGTTCTTATAAAGTTGTTCTTATATAAAAAAAAGCATGTATAGATTTTAAAAGGTTACAAATTTGCAACTTACTTTTCAGGTGCGTAACACCGGCCAATTTGGCAATTATGACAAACCAAACCGAAGAGCGGAGATCTAGAGTTACTGGTATTCATGATTTAGAAATTATTTTTAACGACAAAAATGGAAAATTTAGGATAATTTTTTAATCATCTTTTAGGTTTTGTGGGCGGAGGTGGTAGGCGCAGTTGGTAAGATCTCTGCTTTCCATAAGGTCACCAGTTCGGTCCCGGCAGTTTGCCGAGATTCGAATATTTGTGTGACCTTCTTTTCCGCCTAAGCCAACTCAGCTTTCCATCCTT
>JAOBAY020065609.1:0-21759 GCA_025331085.2 Zoanthus sociatus
CAGCAAGTAAGCTCAAAGGCTACCTTCAAGCTTCATGATGCTATCCAGTAGTGAAGAGAGGCAAAAAAGGCTCGAAATTTAGCACAATCCCACTTTTAACGGCCCATACAGCAGCGACAAGACACTTCAACGACAACATCGCCTCATAAACTCCAAACCCTATCCCTGGGGACTACACCACGTGGGATGTTTGCATGTGAATGCCTAATATGGATTTTAGAAAGCCGATACAAAAAATCGTTCAAAATCGCAAAGCTCCCAGTAGTCAAAGGGTTAACTAAATCAAAAAAAAGAATAAATTCAGTGACCCAACTTCTGCATTTCTATTGGCCATTGTAGAATAGTTTTAAACGGATGGAAGCTAAAATGGATGTTCTTTTTTTAGTTTTAAGTTATAGCATCCTTGAAACCGGACAAGTCAACTTTGGTATTATGGGTTGTAGCGGAGCTTCTATTGCATTTAATTAAAGGTCAAATGCAACGTTCTGAAAAAACAACTTTTTTTTGCGGATTTAGATGGCACTGATCATTGTAAGCATTTATCAATTAAATTTTTTTGACCAGATTTTATCTCTGGAGTTAAATTTTCTATCAAGATCTCAAATCTGAAGTACTTCCGAAGACAATCCGAACATCAACCAAAAACTCGAGGTAGTCTGGGCACGAAGTTGTGGCGTCAGAGCAGTCGAAGGTGTTCACGGTTGGATCGCAAATTTGATGAAAGAGTTTTATATATGAAGGAGTTAAAACAATGACCAGTTCTTTAGCTAGCGACACCAGTGAAGAACCAAATGAAGAAAGAAAGAAAGTGGCAGTGAGGACAGTGAAGATCAGGATTCCAATGCTGATGTTCATGTTGCTAAATAAATCAGTGTTTGATGTTAACAATGATTGAATTGGCAATACAGATTAGTAATAGTTTAATTTGTGTTTGCATTTTATCATTAGTTAGCGTGTTCAATGCTTTATAAACGGCATCATGCACAATGCCATCAGTGGATTTCAAATTTGTGGACCGCTCATAATTTTATCAGGTATTTGTGCGGCAACCGCATACCATTAAAACAAGGAAAGGAAAGCAAATAGATGCCGCAGAGAAATGTCTCCGATATCGCAGCTGATCATGCATCAATCAAAGTTCAAGTTTCGCAAAAGCGGTACTAAACAAAGCTGTAATGCAACGGCGATGCAAACGTAACTAGAGTTTCATGGCCTCCTCGAATAATGAACCGTTAAATGAGTAAGTATTTTTTTTAACAACAGTTGCACAATTTATATATTTTTCTCTAAACATAAAGTGAAAGACATAAATTGCTTTAAAGGTTTTGCATGAACTACCTCAATGCTCCTTTGATGAGTTCGCAAAATGGCTGATATTATTAACAGCATTTGTTGTGAAATTTCAATGCCAAATATTTAGATATAAAGAACTAAAATTTTGGCGTTTGGTTCCTCTGTATAATTTTTGAAGTATCTAATTGATAACTTTTTTTAAAAACTAGGACTTTATTATCGCATTTGACAATGAATTTCCGTATTCAGCCATTTTTGCCTTTTCGCAAATGGAAAACATATTACTAAAAAAATTGTGTCATTATTACAAACATTTATGTGGTATTAGTGTAGCTTCATTGTTTTCTTGCTGTTTTCGGCACAATATATAAAGAAGTTATTTTTGAATTAACAAAGATATGGGAAAAGATTTCAAAATAAAAGATAACGCGTAAAAATGATGTTTCGACAACATCAAGTTGTCATTATCACAAACTTGTAATTGAATCCGCGAAGCGAAATATAAGCGACTACTGTAATCTATTTAAATAATTATGAATTTTAATTCATAATTATGTAAATAGATTACAGTAGTCGCTTATATTTTTTTTATACGGTGAAATTAAATTTAAATTGCATGGACAAATGTCTTTTTATTTTGTAAGGTAATCGTTTTGATCACATTGACCCACCAAATAACCGTGTAAACATAATACAGAACTACAGAGTCAAACGAATTATGAGTTTTAGACAATTTTTGAAATAATGAAAACATAGAAAAATGCATTAAGGTATATAAAGTTAACCCGATGTGTCCAGAACGCCACGCGTACAATCTCCGTTGGCTGTTTCTGCAGCAAAATAGCAGCATCGTGCATGGGTGGTTTAAAACATATATGCGCAGTAGAAACTAAAAATCAAAATCAAATTGTCAAAATGTTAATGCATTAACTTTGTAATTTTCTCTACCAAAAAATTTCAAAGTAGCTGTACATATATCTAGTGAAAACTCAGATATGTAAAATGATATACGTTTCTGCCATTTTCCTACGAAGGCTAAACTAAAAATAAAGAAGCAAAATACTTCAAAACTGAAGACTAAACACGTGGAAAATGTGAGTAAGAATTGTTTCCTCCTTAGTTTTCTTTCAACTCAGGCTAAATTTCCTTGACCATTTAAAGAAAATACTTTTCGAGTGATCTTCATTGAAATTCACTGTAATTTACTAACGACCAATTTCAAAAACAAACAGCTGACAGAAGCAGTTTTGCTGCCAAACAAAAGTTTGTATGACCTCTTCTGACGTCACAAAGCTAAACTCCGATCTGAGGCGCGAACATAACCCGACGGCCGTCCGATGATTTAGCGTGATTGTTGAGCTTCAATTTCTTGAAAAGTAAAAGTTGTACTTAGCTGAAATTTTCAGATTTGCTTATTTACGTCGTAATCTTTCAGTACACAGATTATTTCCGAAATCGATTTTTTGTTGCATTTGACCTTTAATATACATACTTTATTAAACCTGATCTAGTATTATCACCACGGTTGTTTTAGTTTATGTAATCTACAAGGGCAAGAAATCAAAGACACTTCAGAATTACAAAACAATGCTCAATACGTTGCTGTTGGGCATGGGAAAAAGTAAGTATTATAAGTGTAATAAGTGTGTAGTAATTACAGTGGTTGGTCGTAAGGTACAATGCGTTACAGAACATGTACTCTATGTGCAGGTCGATTAGAGCTACAATAATTAAGGTGTATGTTTTATGTAACTTTCTTTTCAGCTGAATTAGCAACCAAGGTTTTTTTATGTAGTGTTATCATAACCACCGTTTTATATTATTCTTGCTTGAAATTTATAATTTTGATACACTGCAATTGATGTGTTCTCACAACTTAAGAACAGGCTCTGATTAGAGCTGCAACAGAGACCTCAGCTGCCAACTTCATTTAGGTTAGTATTATAGTTTCAAATTCTGTCACCTTCTTCACATTATATCAAAATCAAAAAGAGAGACAAACAAATCAAAACAGAAAAATAATTTGAATGTTTTGATATCCCATGCTCCTTATTTATCTTGCATTAGTAAATAAAAATATTAACTTAGAAAATAACTCCTACGACAACATAGCACGTTAGCAAAAAAAAACTTTCCCGGACTGTAGGTTGAGATTTAGCTTGTGCATGCCTGAATTCTAGCTTCAGGTTCCATTGTTGTATTATAGAAAATGCTTCAGGGATCATTTCAGTTAAAATATGGTCAAAAGGTGTCGTTTGATGTTTTATTCAATGAAATGTCGTATCATTATTTTCCTCAGATGCACTGTGACATATTACAAACATATATTTCCCCTTTGAATATTGGCAGGTTTTTATTTTGTGTAAAGAAAAAATTATTCAACTTAATTCATTCTTAACTATTGAAGGGAATTTAATCCATAACGTTGTAGCCTTGATTTAACGATTTGTATTAAAAGTACTCGGCATCTATTGCTCGTTTGATATCAGCTCATATTTTGTTGTTTAGCCTTTTTGTGTTCTGATAAATAAAATTACCGGCAGTTTGTCCGAAAGATGAAATTTTTTGTTCCCCTACTTCCTCTCATAGGATTTAAAGGTACATTTGATTTGAATATCAGCACAATGAAGAATTTGTTTCAAACCTCGATTTAATATCTAGGAAGAATGAAATTTTAAATTTTGCTTGAAGTTTGCGATATTAAATTTTGCTTGAAGCTTGGTTAATATTAACCAAACAAGGACATTGCGAGGGAATGAAAAGCAGTTGCTTATATGTTACCAAAAACCATACAAGAAAGTGTCTCACGATACTATTAGCAGGTGGATAAAAACTGTAATGCAACTTTCTGGGATAGACATTAATTTATTTGAAGCACATAGCACAAGGGCTGCATCGACTTATGCTGCCAAGAAAGCTCAAGTTCCTCTTCAGGAAATATTAGACAGAGCAGGATGGTCATCATTTATATAAAACTTTTGCTGCTTTTTACAATAAAGAAGTAATTCCGTCCAATGTAAATTTATATGCAGAAATGGTTTTACAGCTGTAAGAAATTTATTCTGTTCACACAGATAGAACGTTAGAGAGCCCAGTTAATAAAAGTACATTTATCCTACTGTGCTGAATCAGACAGTTGGTGTGCCAATAATATAGTCCAGGGAATCTATGAACGTTTGTAGGTCCTGCTCAAACAAATTGCAACAGAATTTCTTTCACTGCCAAATCATCAAGATAGCCGTACTTATTAACATACTAAAAGTACCAAAAAACTCCATTGGTGGAACATGGCGAAATTAAGGGTTAAAAAAATCGATTTTTACCACAGCGAGACCGTAATGCAAAAAGAATATTAACGATTGTTTACATAATTGCCAACTAAAATGAGAATTTTGACAATACCATCTGCTCGATTGTTGAAAGTAGTTTCAACGGTAATCACTTGAGATTAAATCTTTTTTAAATCAATTCAACTTTGTCTTTGTGCTCTTTTACTAAAAGGGAACCTATGGAGAGTCTCAACAATCAGTGCTGCATCTGTGAGGAGAGCTTTAAAGTCGGAGATGATAGTTCAGTGCTAGGTCAGAAGGGGTGTTGACGGCATAAAAAAGTTAACAGTTCACTTAATGTCAAAGCTAATAAGCCAGTATTAGCTGATGCACTATGGTCCACAGTGAAAGAGAGCTAACCAGCCGATCCAAGTGGAGAAGCCCACTTTGTTGTTGATGGAGGAGCACTGCTCCATCGAGTTGTGTGGCCACACCGACTGACATATGTACGTCCAGTATGTCCGACGCAGATACCCCAGTGCTACCATAGTATTTGACGGTTATGATAATAGTCCAACTACAAAAGACTGCAATCACCAGAGAAGACATGAAAGTGGTCCAGCTGTTCTGTTTGCATGTGATATGGTTATCACATTGAAGAAGGACGTCTTCCTTTCCAATAGTGCAAACAAGCAAAAGTTCATCAACCTTCAGGGGAGCGGGCTGCACCACCCTTCATGCAACGGGCGATACCGATGTCATAATCGCCAACACTGCAATTGCAAAGGCAAGGGAATGCACTACCACTGTGATAGTAGATGATACTGATCTTCTAGTGCTTTTATTGCATCACGGAGAATTCATAACCGCTAGAGACCTGTTTTTCAAACTAGAGCCACGCCAGCGAGATACTACACGCAGAGTAGGGATATCACCAAGGTAGCGCTTGGTACTGAAGTCTGCTCCAGCCTTTTGTTTGTACATGCACTCCTGGGATGTGACACCTCGTCCAGAGTCCATGGTATTGGTAAGGGTGTGGCACTGAAGAAGGCCAAAACAAATGCCCATTTCCGAGAGTTAGCGAAAGTGTTCAATCATAAAGATGCTACAAGAGGGGAAGTCACTGCAACAGGAGAAAATGCTCTCCTTTATATGTATAATGCTGGTTCTAGTGACACCCTAAACGCGCTGCGCTACTCAAGGTTTTGTCAGGTTGCAACGGGAAGTGCAAACCTACATGCAGAAACACTACCCCCAACGTCTTTGGCGGCGAGCTTCCACAGCCAACGAGTCTACCAATAAGTCCAAGAGTGGAAGGGAAACGGTTTGCCGCCGCAAGATTGGGGGTGGAAGCTTAGTGATGGCCAGCTTCTTCCCATCCGCACAGACCGCCAACCTGCACAATGGTTCTTACTTGAAATCATGCGCTGCAACTGCAAGACCGTCTGTAACATGCTAAGGTGCTTTTGCAAGAAGAGTGGGCTTGAGTGCTCATCCGCGTGTGGCCACTGTAAAGGTGAATGCTGTATGAATTCGAGTGCGCCGGACCTTAATGAAGATCTAGATGATGACCAGGAGTAGACAACTAGTGAACAGATGCACGACGTATAGACACATTAATAATCTTCAATTTAGATGAGGTCTTTCAATCTGCATATAAATAGTTACACAGTATTTAGACTGCTTTAGTTAGGGTGAACTATGATATTCTCTTGGCTCTAGGCAATCATCAATCAGTCATATTGTTTTACTGTGTTTTACTGGATAGGTTAGCTAATCTTTTTGAAATATTTGGTCCGGTCCTCTCCAGGTTCAAATCGTATCTGAGAAATAGGTTTCACTTTGTTGACATAAGAGGTGAGAGGTCTTCTTGTCGGCCGTTGTCACATGGGGTACCTCAGGGTTCTGTTTTAGGCCCTATATTATATCTGCTATATACGTCGCCACTCGGGGATATCGTGAGGAAGTATAATATGGGTTTTCATTTCTATGCAGATGATACCCAATTATACTTGTCTTTTGATTCCCAGAGTGGCGAACAGCAGGCATTAGCAGCTGCCCAAATCGAGGCCTGTGCTGGCGAGATTGACAGCTAGATGACGAGGGCAAACAAGCTTAAGTTGAATGGTGATAAGTTCGAGTTATTAGTTATTAGCTCTAAGTATTGTCCTCGCCCTACTTTAGATTCTATTACTATTGGAGAATACTGTGTTCAGTCATCAAGTTCAGCAAGAAATTTAGGTGTAATAGTAGACAAAAGCTTATCTATGGAAGACTATGTCAATTCTGTTTCTAAGTCCGCCTTTTTTCATATAAGAAGAATAGCAAAAATAAGGAATTATATATCTGAAGAATCCGCGGCAGTACTCGTTCATGCATTTGTCGCTTGTAAGTTAGATAATGGGAATTCACAATTATTGTACGGCCTACCTAAGTTCCTTATCCAAAGGCTGCAATAAGTACAGAATTGCGCTGCTAGGCTCGTTACACGTAACTCTAAATTTGCACATGTGACGCCAGTACTAAGAGAACTTCATTGGCTACCCGTAGGGTATCGAATTATTTTTAAAATATTATTATTAGTATTTAAGTCTGTTAATAATTTAGCACCTTTGTATGTTAGTAATCTATTACATCACTATAGTCCATGTCGTAGTCTTCGATCAGCAAATCAATGCCTCCTAGTCGTTCCCAGGTCTAATCAAAAGACCTATGGTGTCAGAGTATTCTCAGTGATAGCTCCAAAGCTATGGAATGCCCTGCCCATTGACATTAAGACAAGTGATTCATTAGTTACTTTTAAAACACGTTTAAAAACACATCTTTTTAAACTAGCGTTTTTGTAATATTGCTTTTATAATATTGTTAGTGTAGTATATTTAATTTATTTTTAACTTTAGTATTGTAAAGCGCCATAGAGCAATTAGTGTGTATGGCGCTATATTGAGCTATTTAAATTTGATTATTATTATTATTATTGTCAACCTACATCAGAATCATCATTTAAATCTTAAGCATGATAATCGAAAAGCTTACCGATATTTCTTTCATTAACATCATGTGAGATTGCTCAAATTTCTTCCATATAATTTAGGCGAATGGCATAACTTTAATTTACCTTGTCTTGAAAAAGCTGCCCGAGATATGCTAGAGCCCTGCAACCACGCACCACCAGGAAAACTAGAGAAAATGTTTGGAATGAATTGCTTCTTGCTCAATACTCCATGTTTGTGTCTGGCAGTTTTAGTTTGTTTTAGTTTAGTATGAATTTTAAGTAAACTATTCCTTTCAAACTTTAGACGTTTTGTGCTCATGAATCGTCTTTGACTAGTCTTCGGGTTCCCTCTGACTTTATATTTGTCTACTTCGTTTGGTTTTTTCCAGTTAACTGTTGAATGGTTAGACGTTTTTCGCTTTGCAGCCGATAAAGTCCTATTGGTATCAATGCTTCTGATTCCATCTTTTTGCAGTAGGTTGCGAGAAACATTTCCCCAGTTGATAGAACTAATTGGAACTAATGAAAATAAGAAGGCCGTTAGATGTCCCAGCCTCATGACAATCTCATTAGAAACTTCTCAATGCGTTTTAATCACATTGTAAAAGAAACAACAACGAACGTCATAGCTTTAAAACTTTTCAATTTTCTCTTGTATTTGAACAAGTTTTAGCTCGTTTTCCTATGCCTTCGATCATAATAATGTTGTAACTGAATGATAAAGAAAACACTAGTAATTGTGAACTTATATATTATTAATAAGGGTAGAATTAATGGTTTGGTTTAGAAAATTTGGCCCTCTAATGCAGAAATACACTGAACTCTTGATATTAATTTTTCTTATCGTTATATGTTAAAAATATGCTATGTCTATATTAAATATCTTTCAAAAAATCTGGAGATGGTTCTTCCCCGCTTATCGTTTCAAATAAGCCTGCTACCTGTTGGAGTTTTAAACTTTTATAGTGTTTTCCTCCCCGAAAATTGAATTTTCAGCAGTACCAAAAATAATTTTTACTTTTTTCGAATAAAACGAATTATAAAGCGTATTAAATTGATGTTTTTTAAAATACTATACTCTTTGTAATCGTATGTTGACGCATTCATGATATGCTTATTTCCGAAAAGGATTTTAGAGTATAGATATTTTGCAACCATATATACACTGCAGCAGGACGCTGATGCCGCCTTTAGACAAGATGTCTATGTAAGTCTTTGAATAATATTGTAAAAAGATCAGTTTTTGACAAAACCTTTTATGATATGGAAAAAAAAACGCGACTAAATAATCAACTCCATATACCAACACTATCGACTGCTCTTAAGGATTTAACATGAAATGTTATTGGTATTTCTGTTTAGAAGTTTGCGCCATTTGTTGGTAAATGTAAAAAAAGGCCTAACAAGAATGCTATATAACTAAAGCATAAACTTTTATTTGTTAGCTTAAAGAAGTACGTACTTCCAAAAACGGTTAAAACGATTGAATGATTACAAAATCAATTGATCCCTAACGTTTGATGCTGGTGTTTTCATTGAAATGACAGATTCAACCTTTAAATGAGATAATATTGCAACTTAGGAAAGTCTGATCATTTTTGGGACAATGGAACTGAAAAGTTTCCAAATAATATTAATATTATTGTTTTGCTGAAGTTTTAAAGCTGAAATGCTGAAAACGAAGCTAATGACTTTTCGCCATTTATATGGATAAGTAATGATATGTACAGTTGGACAGTGAAACTGTGTTTTGTTTGTGTGTTAGTGTTTGCATTGCGCACTTGTTTTGCTCATGGCTATTCTGGAAACCACGATTATAAAGGAAATTTTAATAAAACAGCCTTTGGAACCCAAGTCAAAACAGCGACTGGAAAAGCTTGGTTTGGAAACGCACAAAGTGACAGACATTCAACTTTGCTTCATCAAAGGAGACGAAAGTTTAGCTCTATGAAGAGTGTATCTATCACAAGATGCGAAAAGACTTCTTGTGCGAGAGAGAAACGCAAAACAAACGCAACAAAAAGACAAGGGGTAAAGATTATTTTTGGAGAGCGAACTACCAATGTTTCAACGCTTATGCCCGAGGGAATAACGTCCTTGGCATCAGCACTCAAGTTACTAGACAACAAGAAACCAACGAATGATAGTGTAAGCAGAAACGGATTCGAAAGATCCAAAGAGAAATTAAAGAAAGTTGTCAACTCAACTAAAAGTTTTAAAATTCCTGATATAATAAAATTGTCATCATTTGGTAAAAGTTTGAACCTAGCGCTTTCTCTTGAAAACATAACAAGCAGAAAGATCGAATCAAAGTTACCTAAGTCGGCTCTTCGTTCTTCAGACGGTACTCGCAAGTTGAGAGTAGATAACAAATTTCAAACTTCTTTGAACGAATTGGCCAAAAACCAATCATTTAAACCTTTTCCAAACGTTATGGCGGCAAATGAAAGGAGAAACGGAAATAAGGATGCTAGGAGAATGGGTACAACCAAAGCCAAAGGCAGAACTCAACTTGGTTCCAAACGTCAAGGTTGGTTTCCATTAAAACACCGTGTTGGAGTTCCGATACCGTACGGCGGTGGCCCAGTTCCCCTAATGTTATCGCAGTCAAATGTCCAGAGTTATGGGCCTGGACCGATATCCTTGATGTTACAACCGGGGAAAAACGGTGCTCCAGTTCCAATGCTTAACCAAGAAATGGTCGATAAGGAAAATGCTGGTGCATCTTTTGAGCCTTTTGGGACCGCTCTGAATAATTCTCCTTTGCCACGGGGTCGACTTCCTGTGTCGATTCCACTGAACCCTGATATAGGACGAGCACCTGTTCATATAAGTCTACCGCCAAAAGTTCACGTTCCTAATCCATTATCCACAGCTGATCCCTCTTTCATCGATGGTTTGCACGGCGATATGCATTCTAACCCAGTAGTACAACAAATCCCAGTCCCAATCCCAGTAGAAAGTCCGCCAAAACATGTTCCTTTTCCAGTCCCATATCCAGTCCATGTTCCTCCACAGGTAAAACACGTTCCATATCCAGTGCCATTTCCTGTAAGGCAGCCACCAGAAGTGCGTAAGATTTATTATCCCATAGCATTTCGTGAGCCTCCACAGATTAAAGGTATTCCAATTCCAGTGGTTGTTCATTCTCCTCCGGAAGTGAAAAGTATCCCAGTACCAGTGCGTGTCCCTTCTCCTCCCCGCCCAGTACCGGTCCCAGTTCCCTCACCACCACGGGTCTTTGTCCACAGAGTGGCAGTTCCAGTCCCCAGTCCCGTTGAATTCCATAACACAGGTGAGAGATTTAAGTAGGGAGGCTCGATTTCAATTCTAGGCTGAACATGACGACATCGGCACGGACAAATAAGTTTGTAATCCTGTGTACCCCACTCATAGGGCCTCAATTGTGAAAAGATATTTCAAAAGCTTCATTGACTTTTTCTTTTATATTCAACATGTCCAAACATTAAACTCGTCAAATGCTTCCACGTTTCTACCAACGATGAATATAAGTGCAGTAATAATTTTCATCAGTTAAACACTTTTACCATTGTAAAGTTGTAATGATATACAAAAATTGTTACAATAATTGAGAAAGGCTGTATTCTATTTGTAGATGGCCTAACCCTTGCAACGTTTCAAATCAAAACGTTAAACCGTATACCGAGACTCTCGGCCCACCCTCTTTCGTAGGAGTTAAAGAGAAAACACTACTTATCACAAAGAGTTGATTAGTAATCCTGTTGCTGTGTATTCTGTATGCTCCACTAAGGGAATCTTTATTATATTATTTCAATATTATAATTAGTCGCCGTAGCGAAGTAACGTAGACCCTAGCTCAACTGTTAACTTTACATAGTACTACAAAAGAAAATATTAATACGAAGTTCTGATCAAGTGGACCTAATTAACAATTATTGTCTGAGACCGAGGGAAACAGTATGTTTTGTGGTCCCGAGACCACATCAAAAATAACTGCTGTCTTTAAATGCGTTAAAGACAGTGAAAGATCTGCCGAGGGTTTTCCTATTTTTTTGTCTTTTTACAGTCTCGACAACAGTTTCGGATTTACCACCGGAAAGTCTATGTATGGCGAATCCTTGCGCTAATGGCGGGTCGTGTTCTTCATTTCTGGACAGTTACAGATGCCATTGCCCCAAAGGGTACAAAGGCAAACACTGCCAAGGTGAAACAGATGTTTTTTTTGTATCCTATTATAGTTATTTGGCAAATGTGTTGAGAATGTAGTCACAGTTTATATTTGTGCAGTTAAAAAGAAGAACTACTTCTTTTTGTAAATTGTTTATTTAAAACATTATAACATGATACTATTTCAAAATCAATTTCTACGTGTATTGTTTAAGCTAACCGTCTGATGTTAAAATGTTTAATACTAATTCAAATTAAATTAGTTTAATTTCAATTTTAATATGTTAAAGGAGAACTGAATGCTAAAACTAACCTATTTTTATTTGAATTTATTTGTGTAGTAGATTAACTCTGTGAAATTTTTTTTCAAATTAGTCAAATAACATTGAGAAATTTAATATAGAAAAAACGAAAAAACTCTAAAGAAAAGGTTTGATACCGTGGCCGCAAATGAGCTTGTCAACGGTTTGGTATGATGTAGGTTACGATATTCAGAGCATAAAATGGCAGTTCGCTTTGAAATTTTGATGTTTTTGGGCAGTCTAGGTCTTGTGAGGTTTTTTTCTTTAATACCAGCCAAAAACCGCACAGTAACCATGTTTTTTCCTCGTTTTAATCATCCTAATATAGTAACCTTCGTCATAAATAACCGCTGACATCACATATTGAGCCGCCGATGAAATTTTGTCTATTAGTTGCAAAACATCAAATTTTTCTGAACTGCTCGGATAACAGCTTAAAAAACTTCATATAATTGTTCTACTATGCCTAAATTTTCCAAAGATGAAAAGTCAATTTTAGGTTTCAGTTCTCCTTTAAACATATGATAATTTACTGGTTGCTCACGAGAGAAAAATCTGTTTTATTTCCCGAGAATCTTAATGATTTGACGTCAAGATTTGAGAGAAACAAAAGAGATGTTACCCTAGGGAGCAGTTATTAAGTTCGTCTTCGAGTTCATAATGCACTAGCTATATATCTACAAAGGTCCTTATGAAATCCTCTTTATACCCCACTGTGCTTTTTTTATACATTTAACTGAGCTTTTGTCAAAGCGCTTATCCGAAAGTCATTTTTTTTTAAAACTATAATTTAATTGTTTTTTTAAAGAAAGCTAGAACGAAAACAGAAACTTACAGAAATAAGTTTTCGACACGTTTTACTTTGCTGCTTTGAACAGAGGTCAGCCAATGTCATCCAAGTCCCTGTAAAAACTATGGAAGCTGCACTGAGTTAGAGGGAGACTACGAATGTACTTGTTCAAGAGGTTTTAAAGGCAAAAACTGTGAAAGTAAGTGGTTAACAGCTACATTTAGGCCATTAGAAATCTATGGATTTGCAACCATGTTTCAAGGTCCTTAACCTGGTCTCAGTTTATACACCCTTTTTTTATAAGAACCTTTTTTATATAAGAGCATGAGGCTGAAAATCGCCAAAAATTTAAGAACGTGCTAAGAACATGCTGAGGCTGAGAAAAGGTAACGAACCTTTATTATGATGATAAGCTATTGCAATTAATTCATACAGTGTTATTAAAAATTTATTTTTAATTTGTGGGCTTCTTGACTAAAGTTCGCAGATAACAATTTTACATCACGTGTTTTTCATTTACCAAATCGCAGTTCTTACAGGTATATCTCTTGAGACAAACTAGCAAGAAAGTCAGTTTCAGTTTTACCAAAACAGTACAAAGTACATGTACAAATCAATGTAAACACAAATGTACCACATGCGGTACATGTATTATTTGTATTGTCTAAAATCAGTAAAGATATTTTAAGAACAAGTTTAAGGACATTTGAGACTGATATCCCGAAAATATTTAAGAACGTTCAGCCTCAGTCGAAGAATTCAACGTTCTTTCTTTCATGTGGTTGTGTCAGATTATCGATTGGTTAAACTTTGAAATTCGCCCTAGTTCCCAGCACAATTTTGGAGTAGCCTATAATTTATTAAGTCTCTAGACGTCCATTATGCTTCTTTGGTGCTATTGCTTAAACTTGTAATTTAGCTGATATTGTTATCCTTTTTTTTCAAAGTACAACTTATACTTTTTGAAAAGGGTAAAAAGCTCAGGTTGTGATTAAATAATGTGTTTGAAGAACTTCGAGTTTGCATTCTAGCTGTGGCTCAACAGTTCAGTTGGTGAAAGGGCTGCACCCGTATCGCATAAGAATATTATATTGATCTAAAGGAAGTTGCAAAACATAAAAATATTGTAGAAGAGAAATGTACAAAGAATAGATAAATATACATAATATATTGTAATGAGGAACTAAGCGAAAGCATAATTATAGTACTATAATATCCTAATGTTCACTTTTTTGTCGCATCAAAGTTAGTAGAGTTGACTGGTTAGGAAACTTGATGACTTTCTTTATTATTTGTTATTATTCTCCTTTTCCCTATTGAAATATGACGTTGACCGTGCACAAATAATAAAAGGCCAACACACTAATGAAGCATCACACCTAGAACAGTAGATCCTATCCTAACCGTGAACGTGCACACAACATGAAACAAAGAAACATTGTAATCTTTGTAGTTTTGCTAAATTTCGTAACCAGTCTACTCTAACAACTTTGGTGGCATTGATGCTGCTGAGGGGCTTCATAGCCAAGTTTGAAGCACCCACAAGGTTCACAGAGGTCAGGACTTTAAATTCCGTTTGGTTACAACATTTGTAAGACTTTTCTTTCTTAAATACTGCGTACATAAACCACAGAAATCATTTGTCAACGTCCAAAATTTGAGCTATCAACTTAAATTTGTTCTAGTTATAGACCCATGTTATCCTCAACCGTGTAAGAATGGGGCCCAATGTTGGTCTGTGGGTGATACCTACTCGTGCTCCTGCCGCGTTGGCTGGATGGGCAACAACTGTGAAGGTAAGAGGGAAGGGGAGAGGACCAGATTCTACCATACTTCCTGTAGATGTAATAACATTTATAAAAGAAACACTATCGGACATCGGACATATTGAGCGAGCAAATGTTTGACGTATGAATAGACAAGAACTTAACCAGTGATTCAGCTCCCCATGTGAGTCTCTGTAGCTCAGTGGGTAGAGCATCAGATTTTTGTGTGGCTGCTACTCCTCGATAGAGGCGGAAGCCACACTTTGTCATTGTCCTGTAAGTAAACGTAACGTAACCATTTTGAACCGGACTACCACCGGTGTGCGGTTTTCCAACTCGAAGAAACACTTCGTGACTAACAGAACACAGCTTTCCACTCCAAATATTCACTAACATTATCTTTACATTTCTACTCTAAAGGTCACAATTTATATTAAAATTACCATACAATACACAGCAGCCACACATGATCCTATTAAGTGCCTTTTGTTTTCTGAGCATTCAACTTGAAGAAGAAAACTTTGTTTCTATACGCTTGATACCAAGTTCCGAACTTCCATATAGAATTATTTAAGGAAACACTGACTGTTATTTTGAAAATTTAAGTTTATTTTAGAACTTAGTCCGTGCTTTCTTGATTTCTCGAAGTAAAAAAAAATATTATTTTTATTCGGAATTTTCGAGAGTAACTATAAAGCTATTTTTTTTCGTGTTCGACACGCTCGGCACAATTAAAAACCCCAACTGATAGGAGGCAAACCTGTCTGTTATTTACAAAGTGTGGTGAACTTGAGTCAGTGATCACCCAAGACAAAGCCAGACAGTGGTCAAGGTGGGATTTGAACCTGGGACTACCGCATACAAAACCATTACCCTAACCATTGAGCCACGCTGCCTGACAACCATTATAGCTTACCAAGAACGAGAACAGGAAGTGAATGAAATGGTAGTTATCTACTAATAAACTCATTGGCGGAAAAGAAGGTCGTACCAATATTCAAATTTCAGCAGTGCTGGGGATCAAAGTGGGGATCTTTGTGATCAGAAATCAATGGTGTTACAATTTTCAAAAATATCTTTTTTTTTCAAACTAGTTCTTTAATTGTGTCAAGACTAAACCATCAACTTTGTAAACATTTTTGAAAAGTACTTGTTTTATCAATTACATCTATTTTACGTTAAGAGTTTAACTGTAAAATTGTGTGCCTAAATTTCATTATACTGTAACGGCAATATTTCAATTTGTTCCCTTGTAGTGGAATCAAAATGTTTGCCCATTAATCCTTGTCAAAATGGAGGTTCATGCTCAGAACAAAGTGACGTTTACAAATGCAGCTGTTCCCCCGGTTGGGCAGGCATCAGTTGTGAAAGTAAGTGATAACACGATGGAGTGAAAATCCAGAACTTGTCTTATTGCTTTGTTTGTTTCTTTTTTTTAAAATATTTTGAAAACAAAATAATTTACTTCAGTTTTAATTTCTTGTACATTGGTCTAGAAACATTTTTTCTTGCAATTGATTGTTTTTACACAGCCACGTGATTTTAGTTGTGAGTAGTTAACTGTCTTTTTAACTGGCTATCAGTTGAAGAATTCGTGTAAACTAAGTACAATCCGTATTAAAACTATTACAAACAAAAAAAAAAAAATAACAAAATATTGTCGAGAAGGTACTAAGCCCACCTCCGTCGTAATCATAAACTAAACTAGCCAGAAATTTTGGTCAACTCTCTTTTTTAATCTATTTATCATCCAAATTTATCTTACATTATTTACAAATTCGAATTTCACGCCAAGATCTGAGTCGTCGAACGATTAAACATTAGCCTCTGGCTACGAAGAATGGCAAACCAATTCCTTCGCAAATGATGTTAAATAAAGTATTTATTATTTTTTATTATATTATTATTATTATTATTTATATCTACTTGCTGATTATAGTTTCTACCTCAAGGGCTAGGAACTCATTCGAGATTAAGTGCGACGAGTAAATTCCCTCCACATAGGCATTAAATTAGTATAGGTGTTCTGTTATTATTTTGGAAATTCGATATCAATCGTTTTGCCGTTGACATATCGATTTGTTTATGTCAGAGTGAGTGACACGTTTCACTTTCTGATCCCAAACTGCGCTCTTTCCCATGTTTCCGTATATCCACGACTAAAGATGGAGTAGCGCGTTCCTGGAGCCGACATAGAATGACTGTAAATGTACTAGCTCTTAGAATAAATAACTACCCATAATAGTTTTTCTCCAGTTTGGACCCAGTCTTTTCTGGGTCGTTGCCTCCGAAATGTTAAATTTTGTTAGTGTTCCCTCAAACAACATAAATTACATCATTGATTTCATAAAGCTAATTAGCTTTTTTTCGTTTTCTTTTCCAGTTCCAGCTGCCGAAAACCCAGCTCCGAAAGCAGGTTAGAATTCCTATTTCGATTGCAGCCGTTGTGCTATTTGTGCACAGTTTCTTGTTTTCCTTTGCCGTACAACGACAAACAGTACTCTGATAGTTTGCTCGACTTTTCTGATTCTACTCCTTCAGTTGATAATAATTTCATGCATTTGAACTCCAATAACTTTAGTTGCCAAGGTAAATTGCAATTACTTTGATTTATCGGAGTTTTGAGTTATAGGAGTTTTGAACAAAAAGACCAAAAACACTTGATTAAAGAGGTTTTATGCTTCTGCATGTTTTACTGTAAGATTCGTAGCGATGAAAGAGCATGAGATGAAAAACAAAATAAAACAAAATCATGAAAACTATAGATACTATAAAGTAACTGCTCTTCATAATGTTTAGCGCTACAGCTCACTTTTAATGCCTGTCCAAACGGTAATTATTTTACGGTAAAACACACTAAAACATTTGAAAATACTGTTAAAATTGCAGTCAGGCATATTAAAATTATAAAAGTTGTTGAAATATTCGACACTGGCTTTAAAATGTCTATAGGTCTTAAAATACCCAACGTTTCAGTAGTAACTTCTACCTTCATTAAGGAGTAAATATTAATAGTTCATAAAAACTTAGAACGTAAATAAACAAGTATGCAGATATGAACTATTTGTTGGCATTGTTTTGTATGCAAAGTGGATGGTAAATGTATGGAATCTACTCCCTGATGAAGGTACAAGTTACTACCGAAACGTTGGTGATTTTAAGACCTATTTACATTTTAAAGTCGGTGTCAAACATTTTAATAGTTTTTATAATGCTAGAACATTGTTGGGTGGCAAAACATTTCTTCGTTTGACCAGTTTCGCTTGTGCTGCTTAAACATGTTTTACTGCTTGAAGACTGAGATCCTACCAACTGCTCCAACAACACCCTCCACTTGGACAATCTGTAGGGGGATTGTGCACTTGTGCACTTGGGGGGATCTTTTATAAAACACTTGTGCACTTGTAAATATGAGCACGATGACATTAACGGACGTGGTTGGCGCAGTTGGTAAAATCTCTGCTTTCCAACCACAAGGTCCCTGGTTCGATGCCGGCAGTTTGCCGAGATTCGAATATTTGTGTGACTCTCTTTTCCGTCTAAGCCAACTCAGCTTTTCATCCTTCCGCGGTAGGTAAATGCGTACCAGCATCTGCTGGGGGAACTAACCTGCGATGGATTAGTGTCCCGTCCAGGGGGAGTCAAAGACTCTTATCCCCTTAACACTACAGAAATCGGAGATAAGCGCCTGCTCCATGGGCCACTAGGCTCGTAAAGGATTTAGATATAGCTAACATTAAAAGACCCTTTTGTAGAGTTATTGGAATTTATTAGTAGTTTTATTATTAACGTTATTAGAGGTAATGAGAAATTAACCTATCAAATATATTGACTTTGTTGCTTATAACATTTTGTTTCCAAATCCCTATTTTAGAGTGAATACACGAATTTTGGTTAATTTTTATCACTTTCTTCCAGAACGTGAAAACCCAAAAAGTTTCAAAAACATTTTTTGAAATGAAATATTTGAACTTTTGCAGATATCCAAACCGTACGATGTTCAGGATGTCACGTGAACGCTATTTGTTATCAAGGTCGTTGTGCTTGTCGGGCTGGTTTCCAAGGAGACGGATACAACTGTTATGTGAAGTACCTCCCTTAAATAAAGTGAGTTGTATTTTCATTTATAAGTGAAATGTAAATGCTTTTTGGTCATCTTTAGCGATTCATATCCTACATGAAAATTGTGAGAGCTCAATATGGACTGAAAACAAAATGTGTATTTGTGGCATTCATGCAAATAAATAAGCATAGGAAACCCATGAACGCGAGCGCAGTACGTGATTTATGGCCGTGAGTAATGTTTTGAAGTTCTCAAAATTACATAAAATATTTGCAACATTTCTCTTCGTGCTCATACCTTTCAATTTTCTGGTTGACTTTCTGATAAATTTTTAACCAGGTCTGTGTTGCTTTCAAAGTATTTTGGTTTTTAGAATTTTCATTTAGTTATCGCTTTGGTTTAAAATAGCAAAACGATCGTCCGCGATTTTGCTTTTGTTTTCAACTTTGGCACTTGCGGATGTTTCCATAGCAACTTCCGTGTTGCAGTCAATAACCTAAAGTGCATTTTGTAATCTTTTTATGCATTCGCAATTATCCAATTGTTAATCAGAAACGAAATATTTTAATGAGAATATAATAAGTTTTGGAAATACCTGGTCCAAGGTCTAAGTAGCAAGAATTTTGGTAGTGGGTTTTGTCGATGTTTGTCCTTTTCGGTAAATCTTTTCAATTCAGGTCTGTTGTTTGCACAGTAATTGAAGTCTGTTTAATTTCTCCTTAAAACAGCCAATCTCCATGTATGTTACTATTTCATAATTTCTATTCAGTAGCGCTATAAATAAAGAAACTTTTATCACCCAATCGCGCAATGACGCCCCTCTACAAATTGCCAATTGTTACCAGCGATTATAGACTGAGGATTTCAGTACCGGGTTAGGGTACTCAGGGCGGACGTGGTTGGCATAGTTGGTAAGATCTCTGCTTTCCAACCACAAGGTCCCCAGTTCGATTCGGCAGTTTACCGAGATTCGAATATTTGTGTGACATTCTTTTCCTCCTAAGCCAACTCAGTTTTTCATCCTTCGGGGTAGATAAATGAGTACCGGCGTTTGCTGGGAGCTAACCTGCGATGGATTAGTGTCCCGTCCAGGGGGATCAAGACCCTTATCCGCTTAACACTACAGAAACCGGAGATAAGCGCAGGATCCACTAGGCTCGTAAAGGATTTAGCTTAATGGTATTCAAGTGTGCTTGATTTATAAAAGTCAGTCAGGCTATTTACTAAAAATAAATAGAAACTGATTGGATTTAAAATTGATTTGTATTTAGTTGAAATACTGAGAAGAACAGCATTGTAACCGTAAATGTAGCAAGCAATATATATCACCTGTTACATTACATAATGATTTTGTAGATGTAGAACTTTTTGTTACATGTTATACGTTTTTTTTTGCATAGAGCAAAATATTAAGCTCGTCAGAAAAATAATTTTGCGAGCAGTTGTGTTGAACAAATTGATTTTGCTGCATTAGTTAGTTTAGAAATGGATGGAAGAACCTGGTATTTATTAGGGCTGTTGTGTTATGACAAGATTTTTTCAAAAAATTCCTTAAGTAAACTACTCCCGACGCTAAACTTCAAACGCTTTTGCTATAATTTTTGTTATAATATTTTTCTCATTTTACAAAATATCTCACAATATATTATTTTTTGCAATTTTTCAGTTTAGATGCTTGCGCTTCCCTAAACCGACTTTGCTCGTCAATGGATCTAATTTCTTCAAGTTGTGTTTGCTTGCAATTTTTAATGCGTTTATAAGTGTGACCGTGTCAACGCTGGTGTTGAGGAAAGCGGCTGCCCGTTAATCACGAAACTTAGGCTCCTTCTGATAAAGGAAGCAAGAACACGAATTGAATAATACTCAACATAGATGGTCATTGCGCGCATCAAAATAAATAACGTTTAATATGTAATATATTGAACTGAACTATATACTCTTGTAATAGAACTAATGTAAATATACATTTATTTGATAAAAATGTTGTTTTATATAATTATTGTACATGTGTGATATTGCAAAAAAGTGAACTCGGTATTTGGTGGGACTAAATATATATAACTATGTCTCACATCTTCTTAATTTATATGGTGAAAAGAAATCAAAGATGTCCAGTGGATAATGACTGATTAAAATCACAAACGAATAAAGGCGCGGACACACGGTGCAACATTTTATGCAATATTGCGCGCACCAATTTTTTGGAAATGTACACACGGTGCAACAAAATCACGCAACATTGCTCGTGATAGCGCGGCGTGTTTACCCAGCATCACAACAATTAAAATGGCGTCCAAGTCCTTTACAGCGTGTGTCCGTCGATGGATTTTGTTGCATGCAACATTGCATACTACAAACCTGAAGTTGAATCGCGCTCTACTCTTGGAACATTGCTCGCAACAAGTTTCATCTTGTGAACACGTCTGCAACACTGCGTATAATACTTAAGTTGTTGTGATGCTGGGTAACCACGCCGCGCTATCACGAGAAATGTTGCGTGATTTTGTTGCACCGTGTGTCCACCTCCAAACAATTTGTTACGCGCAATGTTGCATGAAATGTTGCATCGTGTGTCTGCGCCTTTATTCTCAAGAAACTATCCCTAGAGGACTCCGTTCACGTGTAGTATATAAATTCTCCTGTGTACACTGTAATGTGTGTTACAGCTTGAAACTATTTGTCATTGATCACCTCTTTTCTGACAAGTTCTTGCTTGTTTACAAGCATTTGGAAAGCTCACTTATTTGCCGTAGATCCTGTTCTAAGGCATAGCCGTAGATCCTGTTCTAAGCATAGCCGTAGATCCTGCTCTAAGCATAGCCGTAGATCCTGCTCTAAACATAGCCGTAGATCCTGCTCTAAGCATAGCCGTAGATCCTGCTCTAAGCATAGCCGTAGATCCTGCTCTAAGCATAGCCGTAGATCCTGCTCTAAGCATAACCGTAGCTAACAGGGGAAAAAGATTTTTTCTGTAGCATTTTGAGATAAACTGGAAACTAAAAACCTGATAGGAATTAAATGATGCTACAAGACTTTTTTTCTATATGTAGCACCTCTGTGCATTAACGCGCATCAAAGAAATACGGTATTATTTGTTTGAATATTAATGCTCTCTTAAGATTTCAGAGAACT